>CABFVX010006619.1:27711-37962 GCA_902151425.1 Timema shepardi
ATATAAGGTGAAATGAGGTGGACTGGTAGAGCTATCTCATGATATAAGGTGAAATGAGGTGGACTGGTAGAGCTATCTCATTATATAAGGTGAAATGAGGTGGACTGGTAGAGCTATCTCATTATATAAGGTGAAATGAGGTGGACTGGTAGAGCTATCTCATGATATAAGGTGAAATGAGGTGGACTGGTAGAGCTATCTCATTATATAAGGTGAAATGAGGTGGACTGGTAGAGCTATCTCATTATATAAGGTGAAATGAGGTGGACTAGGTAAAACTAGCTTAGGATAGGGATAGGTGATGTATTTTTCTAAGTGCGGCAACAACATTTACGGTTGTTAATACCACAGAGTAACTAGGTATGCAATATCGGCTACCTCCAGTTTATTCATATGGATTAGGAAATATAACCAATGCTAAAATTGGGAAATTTTAACAACCTGAATGGTAACAGCTAACAGACCATAATTCCTTAAATTATTACATTGATAGAACCTATTACATTTTCTATACAAACTTCAACAAGTTTCTTGCTAGGTCATAGGCCCTACTATTTTACAAGAATTTCAGTAAAATGAATATCACATTGCAGTTTACTATATTAATCTAATTCATGGCTGGTTACAAATAATTAATATTTATTTATATTGAAACATAAAATACACTGCCACAGTAAAATTATATACAATATTTAACTACGTAGGTGGAACTAGTCTAAAACCAAATAATATTTATTATTAATTAAAATGATATAAATGATCAAATTCAAACTAATTATTTTCAGCATAAGAATTAATAATTACATCTTGTTGAAATCAAAATATAAACATTACATTGTTAGTATTGTTGTTTAACATCTCTTTCATTCTTGTAAAAAATAAGACTCTTGAGACTTTTAAACATGTGAAGGATACTATCATTTGTGGGGGAAATACTAATTACTAAGACTGAAATTAGTTGAATAACTATAAGAAATTACAGGGCCTAAGTATGCTAAAACATTTCACAATCACTTCTTGTGAAGTAAAAAGGAGTCTCATCCCACAAAATGTTGCGTACAAGTAGCGAAATATGGCACCAGAAAATTTGAAAAATTCTTTGTTTGACATTTTTATGAAAAATGATGAGAGTGGAATTATCCTTCTTCTTATTATTATCATTATTATTATTATTATTATTATTATTTAATCCATATTAAATATGTTGTCTCGATGTAACGACTTGGTTCCTAATCTTGTTTCTCCTCGTGACATCACGAGTGTGGTTTCGTTTGTGCCACCGGCTTACTAAGCCTGTCCTGGTACAGCTCTTTCTATTCGGTGGCAAATTTTAATTTATTCAAGTATTATTTCGGACCACACAAGGACAGTGTTTTATAATAAAAACGAATATTTACAGTCTTATCTTCGTGGTGTAGTTTCGTATGTAATTGCATATTTCAGACATAACATATTGGGACTTTAATTTGAATGTATATTCTGACTCAGTTTTTATTGAATATGCTTAGTATTTCTAAAGATTTAGCAACCAACAAAATGACATTATTTGTCATTTTTCATATTATTCAATGCAATACATATTTTGAAGAAATATATATATATATATACACATATTTTGAAGATATATATATATTTATTAATAAAACTTGTGCGACAAGGAAATATCGTAGCTATCTTGAGTAGATAAATAAAATTTTACGTGAAACATAATTTATAAAAAGAAGTAAGTATTTATAAAATGTGTGTGCTCTTCTTTTCTTCTTCTTAAATTATGACACAGAGTTCAAAACTTGAAATAGGTACGTACAGTGTTTACACCATGAAAGACAATGTGAAACTGAAGGCAGACATTTTCTGCCTACGAACAGAAACAGCAAATGCCCTTTCCAAATATACTCCCCACAATAGAGGTTACAAAATGCAACACACAATATAGGCGCGTAGTAGGTATCCTCTAGGTCCGGTCAAAGTCCAATACACTATACACCCACGTATTGGGATCTGGGTTCGTTCAGACTAGAATAGATTATTATTATTATTATCATCACCGCGCCTTACTACCCGTTCGGGTTGTACGCACTTACGCTAATGTGTAATGGTAGAGTGACTGTGAGATGAAATGTAGGACCTACAGTTTAACGTGGAATCCGAACCACGGTGGAGACCTGGCATTCCTCACATTCACAAGATGTCTTGTCAGAGGTGAAGGAAGGGTTTGGTAATCAGATAAATCTGTGCCGGGACCGAGGATTGAACCCCGGCCGCCAGCACAGAAGTCTGACACCTTACCCCTAGACCGCCAGGTCACCAACTAGAATAGAGATCCTGTTGGAACAAGACAGGAAGAACCAAGAAGTAGCGTTCCAGTGTGCATCCGGAACTCTTTAAACTTGTGTTGTATCAACCGGAACGGCCGTAATATTTGTTCGTATCAACCGGAACGGCGTTCCGGTGCGTTCCAGCCCAGCACTGAATATAATGTGTACAAGCTGTATCACTCTACTAATCTTTGAACCAATGGATGCGTGGCTACTTGGAATAGTACAGCTAGCCAAGCACCGATAACAATATTTCCGTATCTTGTTCTTGATCTCTTTTCTAATAACCACCTTGGAACAAAAATATGTTTAATGGTGTAAATGACCAACTGATATCAAGAACAACTTGATATTCGTCTAACGTAGCCGACATAGTGTTATTATTTAGTACCGCGTCTTACTACTAGTTGGTGACCTGGCGGTCTAGGGGGTAAGGTGTGGGACTTCTGTGCTGGGGGTCCGGGGTTCAATCCTCGGTCCCCCAGCACAGATTTATCTGATTACCAAACCCTTCCTTCACCTCTGACAAGACATCTCGTGAATGTGGGGAATGTCAGGCCCTCCACCGTGGTTCGGATTCCACGTTAAACTGTAGGTCCTCCATTTCATCTCACAATCACCCTAACCATTGCACATTAGCGTAAGTGCGTATAACCCGAACGGGTAGTAAGACGTGGTGATGATGATGATAATAATACTCGTTTGGGTAAATACAGTAGCCCCATGGCTTCTTTGGTGCTGACTGACAGCTAAACGCTTTAAAAAGTTACCAGACCAAATTATGTATCCCTACTCCGAGCCAGATGATCTGAAAAAACAAATGTTTAGCAGCTGTCATTTCTGACAGTCAATATTTAGATATATACCTAAATGTTGACTGTCCGAAGTCAGCTGTGAGCTGCCAGTCAGCACCGAAGAAGCCACGGGGCCACTGTAGCTGTGTAATAATTAAGCTAAGGCCTTAGGGATTAAGAATTTTAATTTATAGAAAGTGCACCCACATTTTCATGGAGCGAGAGTAGTAAAACATTCAGGAAGAACCCCAGCCTGCACACCCGATCTGCGGATTTATACCAACATTAAATTATACTAAAATTAACTATAAGTATTAAACGAGAATAATTATTGTTTCTTCAAATAACGAAAAGTTTTCAATGTCATTTCCATATTCTTAAAGTATAAAGAAAGTTCATACAGTTTTGACTGCATGAGCCAACATTAATAAATGTTGGTAGGTATTTTTATAATACCAATCTTGTTATTCTACAAATAATTTAAAACTCAATACAGATGGTAGTGCTACGTTTGTGCTCATATGTGTCCAAAATTAGAAGTTGTGCTAGCAGATTACTCAAATTTAACGAGTTTAATTTGGCGGTCCAGCAAATTTTTTTTTCAAACATTCTTTCATATTTTTGTTTACACCATTTGATGGTACTCCGTTTGTGCTCATATTTGACTCGAGTTCAGCTTTTGAGAAGAGTTAGTTAATTTTCCCTAAACTAATGGTAGTAGCTTGCTGTAATTTTCTAACCTATTGTCCAAGCTAGATAATATACTTTATTGACCTTTTGATACCATAATACTTTTAACTAACCATATAAAGCCATACAACAACATAAAGTATGTCGTCCAGTGCCGTTCGCCCCGATGTTTACAGGAATGTGTGTTAGCCACGGCAGGGGACCTATAAACTATAACGGCTAAACTATAGTTCTTAAATTAGTACGACCGTCTTTAGACCCTGAGAAAGGCAACACTGCTGATTTTGGCAACACCGCGGGGAGGCCTAGGGTTGCCTCCTGATCGCAAACACACTCAAAGTGTTATTGTCAGAGTCCAGATTACGAACAAGTAAAAGAGTGGGGATTCCCGCGTGAGGGTGGAAGAGGCTGCTGGCGCCACCGGGGCTATCCCCTCACCTATCCTAACCTAACCTATCCTAGCCTAACTCTAACCTAACCTATCCAATCCTAACCTAACTCTAACATAACTTAACCTAACTTAACCTATTCAAGCCTAACTCTAACCTAACCTAACCAAACTTAACATATTCAAGCCTAACTCTAACCTAACCTAACCTAACTCTAACCTAACCTAACCTAACTCTATCCTAACCTAACCTAACCTATCCTAACCTAACCTAACCTAACCAAACCAATATCTACTCGTGCATTTAGACTTACAAGTCACGGCTACTAGCATAGCCGTCTCTAGGCCACGGCCAGTGAGAAGTGGCAACACCGCATTCAGGGGCCAGATACTCGACTTCTGTGCCTTGTCTTTACAATATTAATCTGTACCTTTACAAATAGAGGTGAGCCATATCAAACGTAGTATGGATTATAAAAATGGTTCAACTACTAATAATTCTGATGATGTGGCTAAAACAGTAGTTTCATTTTTGGTTGGTTCCTGCTTTGGGAGTTTTAAACAGTTTAATAAGTTAGTTGTATTCCTGTGAAACGATGGAAGGGATTTCACTTTCTAATATGACTAAATAGTTCTATCAAGAATATAAGAGAAGACATGAGTATGTGTATGAATATACTGTAAGCCTAAATGTATTTATAGAGCCTAGATCTAAAAAACCACTTGTAGCGTTTAAAATATTAAAATAACACTTTTTGTGCCTTTTTTTTTAGAAGGATTCAATAATTTCAAAAGATGCTATTGATTGTAAAACGATAACTCGCAGGGAAGTAACGCTCTGATTTAATGTGTAGGGTTGTGTATAATCTGGACGGGTAGTAAGACGTGGTGCTAATAATAATAATAATAATAATATAGTACCTAGAATCTAGAATCCTCTATTTTTATTAAATCATTACCTCATTTAAATTATAAAACATTATTCCCTGGCTCTTTTAAGAGGCAAAAAGCATCTTTTGTTGTAGATATTTTGAATGACACTACCATTTCTGCCTTATAAAGACACGATTTCCTATGCACGGTATACTTTTCTTTAAAAGTAATCCTACACAAATGATTTGGATTAGAGACTATTTTGCTGTCAGAAATGTCGTTATCTGGCTCACTAAACGTGGAGGAAACCAAACAGAGGGATTCTTAACAGCAGACACATTCAATGTACTGTACATATGTGATAGAATAAATAGTTAAGTATGCCATTTATCTTGTGAGCTCCTTATGAACTGACAGGAATATTCCAGATAAATAATGTCGAATCCAGGTTTGGTCAGTATCGATAGCTACTGGAGAAACTATAATAGTACAGTTAACCCTTGTGATGGCGACATAAAATAAGCGCTCGGAGTGTTGGAGACGCGGCAGTAGGCCTAAGGTACTCGGAGTGTTAAGGCAGTGAATTCAGCTATCTACGGGAGGTGTATTTTTCAAGTTATATAATTGGAAACAATTGTAACGAGTTACAAGTTGACGTTGTATCAAATGGGTCAACACTCACCAACGCCCGTGATGAGCTACAACACGAACTTCAACACCAAAGTACGAGCTCTGATCTCCACTCTCCAACTGGCACGACTGACTGAGCGGAGCCTTCAACCGACTGTCTGCTCGGGACTCGAACCGCAGCCGGCCGGAAACGATTGAGGTTCCACGTGGCCAGACGAAGCTATCACTTCCACCGCTAGGACAATCTGGAATATTCTAGCTGCTGCCAGACGCATTCTTTGCTGTTATGTTTGTTCTATCGTCTTACCCCCTCCTTCCCTTGCCCCGTCTCTCTGTGGATACATTAATGTATATAGTGATCGCGATTTTGAATAGTCGCTTATTATACCACCGACCGAGCTTGGTGAGGACGGCGACTAGGGGCCGTGATTGATTTAATATTCAAAATTGCATTTTCGGCATAATGGGGGTCATCTTGTCTAAATTATTGTTTGGGACTTATAAATATTTACACTTAGAATTATGAAATGTTGCGCGCAGGTCAATGCGGACGCGCTTGCGTTCTTTCTTTTTGTACGAGGCTTAATTCATTCTAATTGTACTATTTCGTTTTGTTATACATTAATTATGTATATTTAATTTCATGTATATATTTTCGATTACCCTTTTGCGTACTCGGCGTCTCGGGCTTACCGCCCGTCCTTTCTAGTTTGCTTATTTAGTGTATATGGGTTTATTTAGTCATCTATTTAACTGAGTGCACAGGGCACTTAGGTGTTAAGAGTTGAGGCTTGGCCTAACGTCTTATTCTATCTATTGTTTTGGTTCAACGTTATGTTGATTTCATTTAGATCTAAAGGCGCGTGAATTTTGTTCTTTTTATTGCCTAAATTTAGATGTATGCTTAGAGTTGCAATAATGTAGTATCGTTGCTTGCACTTAACGCTATAACCGAAGGAACCATAGAAGGAACCATAGAAGGAACCATAGATTTCCATGATGGCGATTAAGATTACTGTTGGAATGACAACCAGAATATAACTATATATTTCCCTTTTTTATTTTCAGATATTGTAATGTCAATTAATTCCTTTATCTCAGTAGAGTTATTTAAATATGAGAGGAGAAGCGCTTCACGCCTTATTGTTATATTTTGCTCTAATTATGTATTTACCTTCTATTTTGTCCTAAATAAAACCAACTATGTTTATGATTGTTAAACTTCTTGTCTGGTTTTCCCGTCACACTTCCAATAATGTTAGTTAATTGTTACAACAGGTTTACACAATGTTAACCCCGCAATCGAAACAATCACAAGAGAAAATAAGTTCTCTTCAGGTCAAGAACAATATTAAATGTGATGAATCTAGACTTATAGAACAAATGTAGGCTTTGCAGTTATGTTAGTTTTAAATTTTCCGACAAAACCAAAAGTAATGCCTGCTACTCATTGCTAAGCAAAAAAAAAGTAAATATAATTAGTATTTCCAAAGTATTAATAGAGGGGGGCTATAATTATGTTTCATCAGATTTTATTGGCAGATTGTAAACATATGGTAGGAATTATTCAACCCCCTTTGACTGAAAAATTTGTGACTATACCTATAGCTATTATAAATCAGAAATCAATAATTTGTGACAATCATAGACGCCATCAAAACTGACCCATTTATTCATTTACTGCTTGAAGTTTGTCACAGTGGAACAGATCTTAGAGCTTCAACGTTAAATATTATCTCTATTATAATATATACTATATTATTTTAAGAAGTTATTATTGTAAAAAAATATTCTTTAGTTAGGTGTTCAAATAAATGAAAACTGTTAAAACTTTCATAACATTTTGTAATGTTAAAAAGAAAAAATAGTATTCATTGCGTTTCTTCGTAACATAGGCTACATTTTAACTCTGTAACACTTATGATGATTTAGTTTTATAAGGCTTACAATAATTTTAATATCCTAGGCCTAGATTAAAACGATCAACCTCATGACAAATTATTTTGTGTTAAAATTATAGTCACTACTTGCAGATTTTTTTCTCATTTTATTTGTAAATTATATTTATATAAAATTTAGATTTGTAGTTATTGTTTAGGTTTATAGTCTATAGCATTTAAAAATGTATATTAACTTATACTTTGAGGAGTCACGTGTTTACCCAAACAATGACTAAATTATCGTAAATAAAATTTGACAACTAAAACTATTTTCACTATTTTCACATTATGAAAACGTAATGAATAGTTTAAGTTATTATTATTATTATTATTATTATTATTATTATTATTATTATTAGCACCGCGTCTTACTACCCGTTCGGGTTATACGCACTTACGCTAATGTGTAATGGTAGGGTGATTGTGAGATGAAATGGAGGACCTACAGTTTAACGTGGAATCCGAACCACGGTGGAGGCCTGGCATTCCCCACATTCACGAGATGTCTTGTCAGAGGTGAAGGAAGGGTTTGGTAATCAGATAAATCTGTGCCGGGACCGAGGATTGAACCCCGGCCGCCAGCATAGAAGTCTGACACATTACCCCTAGACCACCAGGTCACCTAATAGTTTAAGTTAATTGATCCATATTTTTTCTTGTTATCTCATTGCGTGAGTCATTATCAAGCTCCATTAATAAAATCAGTAAAATGACAAGAGTTTGATAAACATGTAGCGGAGCGAACAATATGATGGTTAGAAGCAGTAGTTACGAGCAATATGATGGTTAGAAGCAGTAGTTACGAGCAATATGATGGTTAGAAGCAGTAGATTACGAGCAATATGATGGCTAGAAGCAGTAGTTACGAGCATTATGATGGTTAGAAGCAGTAGTTAGAGGTATTGCGGCGTTGCCACATCGACAGACGAGATGGCTACGCTGCTAGCAAGCCCAGCGTGTCAGCGATCTGGATCCCACCCCTTTTAACTTTGCTGTGCAGAACTTTTAGTTTCTAATATGATTTGACGGGTTTATATGAAGTTTGTGTGGTGTAGTTTGTAGTATAAACTATCATTTAGGTTATACAGCAGATATAATTATGGTATAAAATGGGTGTTATGCCAGATAAAGTGCTCAAGGTTGGTTACACACCGACGAGTCGAGTCTCGAGTATGATCGAAGAGCTCGAGCAAGATTGATATAGTCCTAGCGGTTTCTATAAATATAATTGTATGGAGGCGCCAGCGTAGACGTCTAGGAACGCGTCGCTTAGTGTGTATTTACCCACCTCATGTGAGACTATGCACATATGGTAGTTTTTCACGTCTGTTTTCAAATAGTGAAAACTGCGATGTTGAGGATGGGGTGGGTTAAGTATTCTCTTGGACCAGAACAACAAGGTGTTCAAGGTTGATGCTGTCAGCCTTGGAAATAACACACTGGACTTGGCTGGACTCGACTCGGGACCAGACTCGTAATTACAGTTACATCGAGTCTTCGGGACGATGTCAAGTTTCTAGCTCTCCGTCTGGTGAAGAGTTGAAACCAAACTGGATGGAAATATCCTCAATTTATTTATTAAATGTCGCATAATCTTCATCGGGGATATAATACGCCATTAGACTGTATCACCAGTGATGGAGAGATTGGGGTTTGAATCCCGGTCGGATGTTCTGAGGGTTATTTGTAATGGTTATCCATTTTTCTTTCCTCATTACCATCCTACTAGCATGATTAATAATACCTTGCACCGCGTCTTACTACCCGTCCGGGTTAAACACTCAAGTACCAGGTAGTTACTATAATGGGATAGGAATTGTTAAGGCCGAGTATAGAGGAATTGAACCCGCATTTTCGTGGACTAAGAGTGGAAAACCATTTAAGAAAACCACCCCCCAGTTTACCTGAGCGAGGTTCGAGCCTCGATCTCCCCGTTCTCGGCAGTCTAGCTCAACATTAAATTAGCGCGCTAGCCAACTACGCCACCGAATACGGGTACTAACATAATAGATGAATCAGTACAATCCGAGCTGGTTCTATGACGTGATGGGGGAAAATGTGAACCATCATCATAGTCTATGTGAGCATAGAACATTGACAAGAATGTTAGATATCCGAGAAAGATGTTCGAAAAGAGAAGAAGAGTTGTATTCGAGAACATCCTGGAGATGAACTATTTTAATTCAGAGAGAACGGAACTCCTATTTGATTTGGTTTGAAGGATTGATATTCCTAGATTTGAACAGTTAGTCCCCACCACTCGGTCCTTCATGGCCCCTCGTGTAAGTTTACAGGCGTGCAATGAGAAGAAACAGAAGCCGACAGGTATCATCATGTCCTAGACTCGCCATGTTGACCCACACAGTCACTCTTCCTATGCACAAACCTTTATTAGCAGTAATTAGAAATGACACACCAGGAACTAATTAGGAAATGTGGACACATTTCTAATAGGGGAAAGAGGGGAACCATTTATAAAGAGCCCTGATATATTTGTAACCATTATATCCCCATCACTGGCGATTCAGTAGTGTGACCCAATATCCCCACCACTGGTGATTCAGTAGTGTGCCAGAGTGACCCAATATCCCCATCACTGGTGATTCAGTAGTGTGCCA
>CABFVX010006620.1:0-37952 GCA_902151425.1 Timema shepardi
AATTGCTTTCTTCAGTTACCGTCAATTGGGGGCTGGCGCTGAAGCGACTCTTCACTTCCTACGACCATTGACCGGGCCCTTAAGTACTAATTAATCTAATGGATTAGGATTTGGGAAGGTTGAATTAGAGGAAGTCAACCCGCATTTGCGTGGAGGGACAGTGGAAATCCATTTAGGAAAAACCACCCCCAGTTCACCCGACCGAGATTCGAACCTCGATCTCCCCGTCCTCAGCAGTCGAGCTCAACACGACAAGCGCGTTAGCCAACTACGTCACCGAGGCGGGTAATGACGTATTGGTTATGATCATTTGGACTATTCTTCAACAGGGTAGTTTAAGTAAATTTTATTTACAGTAAAATATACTTATCACAAATATTTTCAGTTGCCCAAACATCTGAGCCAATCAAATGTTTGGAGAGGAAAAATATTTTTATATAGAGTAAAATAAAATAGATGAAATCACATAGTAAAAGTATATATCTTTATTATGCGATTTATTTTATTTTATAATTATTATTTTTTCTATCCAGACATTTGATTGGCTCAGATGTTTGGGCAACTGAAAATATTGATGATAAATAAACTTAAATTTTACTGTAAATAAAAATTGACTTAAACTACCCGGTTGTAGAATAGTCTAAATGATCATAACTAAGATGTAATTCATAAAATATGCTCTCATAAAAAAATACACCAATATTATAAACACTTAATAACAACAGTTAAATGTTACATTCAGATTTGAAAAATTAGACTATATATAATGTGTATATATATTATATATACTATATACATATAGTATATATCTAATGTGTGTATATATACTATATATATATATATAATGTGTGTATATATATTATATATACTAGCTGTACCCGACCACGCGTTGCTGTGGATCAGTTTGGTTAAATGGAAAAGAAAGAAAATAGAAAGCCCACGTTTCTAATATGTTTAATTTCACAATGTTTGTGGGTATACATTATTTTTTGTTGTCCATTGTCTGTAAAGATATATAGATTGTTTGGTTTGCCTACTCTAAAACACGCAACATATAATTGTCCATGTGGGAAGCAATCCGTGTCTAGATCTAAAGCGCACAATTCTAAAGATTGACGCTGGGCTTTTTTGATGGTGATTGCAAACGCCAATCGAATTGGGAATTGCAATCTCTTAAATTGAAATGTCATATGCGTTGGAATCATAGGAATTCGGACATCTTCACCTTTGAAAGGTCCTGTCAAGATTATTGCTTCTACGACGTTGCTCATTAATTTTTTTTTACTACAAGCCGCGTGTCGTTACAAAGCGTTGGCTGGTTGATGTTTCGTAACATGATAATTGGCATGCCTGATTTTCAATTGTAGTACGTGCGGTGACATCCCTGGCAGATCGAGTGAATTCAAAAATTCTGTTGGATAATTAACCGCTTCATCTGCTTCCACAACGGTATCGACGGACTTGTATGTGACTGCCTCGCTTTGAATGTTACACTGATTAATATTGTCAAGTTCGTAGACATCTTTGTTCTTGGCCGTAATAATAGCTCGTTCACTCAGCCAATCGTGATTCTTATAATTGTTTTGAATATTGGTAAATACTTTTTCGACCAATTCTTCTTTTGACGTCACTAAATTGCAGAAGTTATGAGGCAATGAGATTCGTCCTTAGGTTAGATTAACCGGCAGCTTTCCGTTCCCAATTTCCAGCTGATCGATCGTTTTGCAGCTGGACACGCATATTTGTAGTTAATTTTAACGTATTTACGTGTCACCACAAAGTAGAGTATTTCAGGCATGCATTTATTTCGTCCGCTGGTGTCGATCGAGTAATTACAGGTAATGTTTGCCTGAACTCTCCTGCAAGCAATATTAGTTCGTTCCCAAATTGTCTGATGTTTCCACGCAAATCTGGCAATGATCGATCAAGAGCCTTGAGCGTTTTTTATGTGCCTTGGTGCATTCATCCCAAACAATAAGTTTGCATTTCTGCAATACTTTTCCCATGCCGGATGCTTTGGAAATGTTGCACGTGGGAGTTTCAATTAATTGCATATTCAGAGGCAATTTTAAAGTGGAATGTGCCGTTCTTCCACTTGCTAGCAATGTCGCAGCTATTCCGGACGACGCAAGAGCTAAGGCTATGTCATTTTGGGATCGAATTGCGGCCATAATCAATCTAATTAGAAACGTTTTACCAGTTCCTCCTGGCACATCTAAGAAGAAGTTTTCTCCAACCCCGTTATTGACAGTTTGCATTATTTGATCGAAAATGCCTTTTTGCTCAAGCGTTAGCTTAGGAATATTTTATTGCACATGCGACAAAAGATCACTCGTGTTGTAATTTTGTTCACGACGCAATTTTATATCGAACGAAGAAGCAACAGATTGATTCGGTGATGGCATTCCCAATTGATTGAGAACTTTGTTTGTGATTTCTAAACACAAATATTCAATCATTATCAACGCTTCGTTGTAGATTTCTGCCGTGAAATCCATGTGTATATTTGAATTTTCCTTGTGTATTCGACGGAAAATATCTTCACCTATATGCGATTTATATTTCTCACATAACTTTTTTAGAGATGAAGGAGAGCAGGCGGTCAATATGGTTGCAAACAATGCACAAATTTGATCTGGATGGGACGTGTTTCACGCGTCATTAATGCATACCTCCCAGTGTCGGTCGTTCTCCAATAAATTCATAGCTTGACATACACTGCGGAAAGTGGCATGTATAACGCCTTTGACAATTCTCAATTGCTGGAAAGACGTTGGACCTGGCACTTTTACCAACAGCATGCGAAGAAAGAAGCATTCATATTTATTGGGATGCACAGTGTACAGTCTACCTATCATAGTTTCTTTGAATATGCCAGGTTGTCTATCGACTCGCTCTCATAGTTTGCGTCGCTCAAAGGATTTTCTACTCGTATTCCATGTGTAATACTTAGGCACTTCCGAATACAACAGTGTTTTCGCAAACGCGTCATTTTGACATAACGTGAAGAAAGCAGTTAAAGTTGTAGCTGGTGGATTCAGGGCTATTTGTTGCACATTTTCAGCTGTGAAGTAAACGTGTTGTCCAATTTCTAGATGTACTGATAAGTGAACAACAGCTGGACTTCATTCATGTATGGGAAATGAAAGAATTCGCCATATTGCTTCATTGCTGCTTATGTATCTTCCAGCCTGATACTGTGCGATTTCATTGATATGTATGACCGCATTCCTATCACTTATTTCTGGTTGCACGCCAAAAACTGACATGTCGCTGCCTTTATTCACGTACTTACAAATGTATTTGATCGATTTAAAGGAGTTACAGTATTTCACGTTTATGTGCGCTTTGTATGTTTTTGATAGCAAAGGCGAATATGGAACAATCCACCGATTATCTACTTTGATATCACCATTTCGCATTTGTATGGTTGTTAATTTATCGCCATCTTCTGCTGATCTACTTCTGTATAAAGGATATCCATAGTTTCCTGTAACTGTGTTGGATACTAATGCTCGAGGATATCGCTTAGAGCATTTTCCGTCCATCATGTATGGTTAATTTGGATTCAATGTACCGCAAGGTTCATGTATCATATCTTTCGTCACATTGTCATGTAAAACCTTATCGACGCCGGCATCGGGTATTTCAGCGCATATGACATCCTCGATTTCGTTTGAAGTGATTTTGTTATAGAGCCAGATTCTACTGAGTACATACAGCAGCGCACAGACCAAAACACTTCATGTTTTACCACGGAATCCATCAGCGATTTCAGCTTCTGCCTGAAAACACGTTCTGTGATGTCATGCCTATCCACCGGCGATTGCCCAGGAAGTAAGAGCTGTTGTATATAGTCCCAAGCTGGATTGCATGTGAATGTAATGAATAAATCACGAACTAAAAACAGATGGTGCTGTTATAGGTATATAAAAACACGCGTGTATTCGAATGCAACGTTGTGCCAAAATTTCAAAGCAACCGGTGAAGAACTTCTTTCGGAGATTTAAGATTTTGAACAAACGAACATTTACATTATATATATATATATAATATATAGAAGAATAAGAAGACAGAAGATAGAAAAAATATATATATATAAAATTTTGTATTTAATAACGTACCCCAAACTTCAAATTAACATTAATTTTATTAATTTAACTAATCGTCTTGACTAGACGTATGAATGTATGAAAGAAGTTTAAAGTATCTATAGTAAGCGTCACCAGAAGGCCTGTTACAACAATAAAAACTACTACAGCTATGATCTAGATATGATTTTTTTTTTACATTTATATTAGTTACTAAAATCATTGTCACGCATTTATACATAAAGTAATGTGATCTGCAATGGTCACTTTTTATAGATATCTACGAAATAATACTGTTAATAAAGTAAAAATGTTACTAATGTTTTCCGCAAAAATTTAAGTTTGTATTGTCTAAAAGTTCTTTCCCAACAGATCCCTACTTTGATAATTGTTCATTTCTCTTCCACTTAAAACATTATAGCTAATGTTTTTCTATTGTTTTACTATACGGGTACCAATTACTCGTCTGCTACAAAGCAGATTGTGACGATATCGAGCACCTAAACATCTACCTGTGGTTTATTGTCCTTTCTGCAACTCTTCAAACATCCGACTTCGATCCAAAAACCAACGCAGACCACTGTCGTTACTCCGGTGCCTTATCGACGAGGATATCCCAGTAATGCATTTTGTTGAGATCCTTCCACAAATATACCTGACAGATTTTTTTGTTTGATTGACCTGCTGCGTGCCATACACGAGTCACAGTCACACAATGTTCGTTCGTTGGAGGGAAATCAACTAAAGTCTGTTCGCCACTGGAGTGTTGGTGACAGCTAGTAAAAGCTACAAGATCTACTCTCATGTATTCATTCGTCAAACTACGTACATGTACCTGCAAGACCATATGTTGATTTGTTATAACTTTTGGCAATCAAAACTTTCACAACAAACACTTTGTTTTTAACAGTTTTTATATTATTGAAACAAAAACTTATGAAAATAACAGTTTGAATGTTTCTTTTTTTGTTTGTAAGAGGCGTCTATGGGTTACTTAAAAAATGTTTTACAAAATAAGAGCATCTAAAAGGCTACATTTTCTTCACAATATAAGATGGCAAACAAGACAAAACAAAATAAGTTGATGACGTCATACAAACTGTCTTAGGTTATGTTTATACGCATTTGTTTACAAAATAAAAACGTTTTATTTTGAAAATAATATTTTGTATGGCTCTTTCTCTAAGTTATAAAAAAACCTTTTTTTTGTGGCCGGTTATAACAAGATACAAATATGAATATAATACTTTTCAAATTATTATTTCATGCACTTTAATTATCTCTTGTAGCCACAACCGCGAAACAAAACAAAAAAAACTATATATATAGTAGTTTTATTAATTAATTTTGTTATTTTACTTTACGTAAGGAACCAATTATACAGTAGGCGTTTAGCCCAAAAGGGCAGTAAGAAACAGTACTAAAAAAATGTATGTACAGTAATCCTTAGGGAAGTATTTTTATAATCGTTTATTAACTAACACTTTTGATTATAGTATTAATAAGCAGATAATATTTATTCCCACAGAGATGTCACATTAGCGACTTTCAACCAATCTTTGTAATCAAATAATTCTGTTAGCTTGTCATTCACCACCACTCCAGTGGTGGAGCGATTTGGTGTGACAGTAGAGTCGAATCGTCTAGGAGAAGATCTTTTCTGAGAGTGAAAAAAACGACTCAATCTAATTTCATGTGTCCATTACCAAATGTTTTCTTTAGCTTCTATCTCTTTTTGATACGACAATATTGACAGGTGTTAATGTTAACTAATATATATATATATATATATTAGTTAACATTAACACCTGTCTATGTATATATATATATTACTGTATTCTGTACGACGCCATAAAAGGAAAGGTTGAGGGAAGGAGGATTAAAATATTAGATGACTTGAAGAAAAGAAGAAAATTCCGGGGTCTGAAGGAAGAGGAAGAGGACAGGGTGCATTGTCGGTCTATGTTCACTGACAAAAGGAATGGATCTGTCATAAGACAGAACACATAGTAATAATAATTAAAATAATAGATTTTCTAAATTGTTTGTTTCCATTTTAGCAACAATAAGGGGTATACACATTTTTAATTTTGATAATAGAGTATGGATGAGGAAGATATAATTTAGAGGAAATGTATTCAAATTTGCATGAAGGGAGGATGGTAAGTCATTCAGACAAAAAAATCCTTGTTTCATCTAACCGGAATTTGAATCCCGACCTCCTCGTCAATTGGAAAAGGAGACTTAATGAATTTAAGATTTTAGACCGTGCGTCCATCGGCGCAGGTAAAAAGCCTTATTCTATTGAGATATAATTATAGCTTTTATTTTCTAACGAAAATTAAAACAACGTATCTTAAATCAATTTATTGTTAATTGAAATATTAGTAAGGAAAATATTCCCTTTGCTCAGCACCATCTATAACACTTTGGTGCTATTGTTATGGCTGGCCTTAGACTTTGATCTAAGATTTGTTAAACATCTCTACTATCTAAACTCTGGACAGCCCATATTAATATCCATACGGGCTATCTACATCCACTAATAGAATAGGGATGAAGGATTTATAATTTAGATGAAGTGTACCCACATTTGCGTGCATAAATAGTGAGAATATATTTTGTGTGTATGACGCATACTTCTCTCATCCGGGCTACTCGCATATTTACACTAATTTGATAAGGAAGATGAAGATAATGTTTTTTTTAGTAAATGTAATCAAATTATCGCGGAGGAAGAGTGTAAAAACATTTAGAAATAAATCACACACGTACATTCAGCTAGGAATCTAACCCAACCTCTACGCCATCTGGAAACCAGATACGGCCAGACTGACACCTTTGTCCAGGTGCCCACTGGTGTGAGTTATAAGCAGAGCCCTGCTTTTATGGTGAATAAAAAAGCCATATTTCGTTTTTAAGTTTCCCAAAAGCGGTGAATAAGCGGTGAATTACAAAAATCCTATTTTTGTGACGAAATTATCGAATTAAGACAAAAGCGTTAAAAAAGTGGTTTTTACCAAACTTTCGTGATTAAGGTGACTTTGTTGGGTTAAAACTAGACTTCCAGGACAATGTTTAAAACAGGTAAACTAAACATATTGAAGTGAAAACCAAAAATTACATTTTGTTTCGACAAAACGGCAAAAAACACTAGTCCTCAAAAAAATGTGCTGTCAACTTATTAAAAAAGTAAGATTTAGCAGCAGCTGGTCCGGGAAAAGTATGTACAAGTCACAAAGACAAAATATTACACAAAAATCATCTTGTTACTTCACAAAAATTGTGACTATATTTTTAAATCTCAATTTAGGCTAGAAAAATACAAAATAACTACTCAACATCACCAAACTGCAACATGCAGCTGGTAACAATGTTATCCACTTTCATTGTGGTTCTGCGGTCTGTTACTACTAAACTATACCTAGAAAAATATCGTTCTGAATCTGCATTTGAAATCGGCAGCCACAACGCTTGCAAACACTTTATTGCGAATTCACTGAACATACTGTCTGTCTTCAGCCCTAGCAGCACATTCTCAATTTTTAAACTTTCGATGCCATCACTCTCTTTCATCAAAATTTTCAATTTTTATTTTTCAATATCCCAAAATATTAGCGCGAATGCCGAAAATCGCGACTAAATCACGATTATAGCGGACATCATTCAAAATGGCGAATATCGCGCTAAAACGCCGATTTCGCGAATTATCGTGACAATTCTGAGCATATATTTGCAATCAGGGTAACCTGAGATGTGAACATCTGAAAGAAAAAATGCCATATCTAACATTCGCGAATTATCGCTAACTCCACAAACGCAGGGCTCTGGTTATAAGCTAAGAAACTGAATGATGGCACTAAGATTCACTTGGAGAGAGAACGAGAAACCATATTGGGAGAGAGAGGGAATCCACCATCTCCGCATCCGGTTGGGAATCGAATGCCGGCTTCCTGAATGTGGGTCTAGCAAGCTAACTTACACCTAACTATGGTGGTGAAATATATTTATTTATGATCTATTACCTTGCACTTAGTTGATATGGCTGAATGTGTTACACTTATTACCTTTTCTTTTAAAGTTCAAATTTCATCTGGGTCTGCTGTCCTAAATGGTTCATACCCTTCTTCCTCCACTTAAAAATTCAGGTATATTTCCTCTAAATGATTCCTTATATATCCCTACTCCATTAGCATAAATTGAATGCGTATAGTCCTGGCGAGTCGTAAGACGGAATGGAAAAAAATAGCTGAATCTGTTAGGTGAACAGCTCGATATTTTGAAAATTTGATTTTGATAAATTTGACAAAATCTTCTTAACTTGCTATCAAATTTAATGTTTGACATCTATCGCTTCAAAGCACTCTTATGCACTTCATATAAAATTTAATGTTTGACATCTATCGCTTCAAAGCACTCTTATGCACTTCCTATAAAATTAAAGATTTGACATCTATCGCTTCAAAGCACTCTTATGAACTTCCTATAAAATTAAAGATTTAACATCTATCACTTCAAAGCACTTTTCCTAAATTACTATCAAATCAATAGTTTGAAATTTATCACTTTAAATTATTATGAACCTTCTAACAAATTAAAAATGTGACATTTATCTATTTAAAGCATTCAGTATAAAATTAAAAGTTTGACATTTATAATTTAAAATAACTATACACTTCCTAATAAATTTACAGTTTGATATTGATAACTTCAAGGTATTCTTGTGTACGTTCTATAAAATAAAAAATTGATAACCTCGAGGTAATCCTGTGGGCTTCCTATCCAATTAAAAGTTTGATATTGCTAATTTAGAAGTAGTCTTATGAACTTCCTATTAAATTGAAAGTTTTATATTGATAGCTTCAAAGAATTCTTTTGAATTTTCTATGACATTAAAAGTTTAATAACTTCCAACTAATCCTGTGAACTTCCTATCCAATTAAAAGTTGATATTGATAACTTCTAAGTAATCTTATTAACCAGCTATCAAATTAAAAGTATGATATTGATAACTTCTAAGTAATCCTGTGAACTCCCTATCCAATTAAAAGTTGATATTGATAACTTCTAAGTAATCTTATTAACCAGCTATCAAATTAAAAGTATGACATTGATAACTTCAAAGTAATCCTGTGAACTCCCTATTCAATTAAAAGTTGATGTTAATAACTTCTAAGTAATCTTATTAACCAGCTATCAAATTAGAAGTATGACATTGATAACTTCTAAGTAATCCTGTGAACTCCCTATAAGATTATTAAAAGTTTGATATTGATAACTTCTAAGACTAAGACTTACTTAGTAATCCTGTGAACTTCCTACCAAAAAGTGCTCAAATAGTTTGAAATAATCCTTCTGAATTGTTTCAACGTACCCAACCAAATTTCAAAACATTCAAGTGAAAGGGAAAGAAAGGATTCAATGGAGTAATTATTCTATTTATATCGCAATAGAGATAGGAATCTGAATGCTATTCAAATTCTAGTTTCTCCCCCGACCTCAACATTGACTGATGACAATGTTGCACGTGGCAGAAGGCACTTCCCAAGAATATAAGGTCACTTCAAAGGGGTCTTGGGTGAGATCGATGGATTGTTTTGCAAAGTGACTCTAGACACGGCATGAAGGTGGCTCGCAAGTGGTAGACCTTGGTTTATATCCACTCGGGTATCGGCTGGGATATTTTTAATACGTTTATTTAACGTGAATTTTCTGTTAGTTTTCAATCAGTATGTTTTAAGTTATTAACTGCTTACTTCAAGGGATTGGGATGAGGAAGTGATTATCTGTAATGCACTCACATTATCATGGAAATTAGATTTAAAAAACTAGAGTTAAAAAAATTGTGCAAGCTAGGTTGGTACATGACTGCATAGATTATCCACTAATTTTGAAGCCATGGTTGGTGTGCTTAAACCAAGGGTGTGACTTAATAAAATGATTAGAAGGAAACATCTCTCAAGTTCTAATAACATCTCTATCACACACGCGTGGTAAGCATATAGAATATTTTAATTCCGTGTGTCTTACATTGTTGGTAGCACGGATCTGCTATGCCAAACTCCTCTCTTAACCCATCAAACCCCCAAGAATGCATATTAAGTCCCCTCCTTATATAACATAAGCGACACTCAAATCAATAATGCATCCTCCTTTTCTCCAAAATGTCAATAATTCCCGCCGTTTGATCATTTATTTTTAAACTAAACTTAAACTATTTAATTTTTATGAGTAGCTGTATTAGATTTTGACAGAATATTAATAAGAGGTAATACATTATCTAAACAACATAGTTTCACACATATAAACGCAAATTAAAAAATAAAATTGTTGAGCGTAACTAATCTAATAATTCCAATTGTTTTGATAAAAATTCAATCTTCCTTCAGCATTATCATTGGCTGCAAATATGAGTTTCAATCGATAGACCAAGCTGCATTACTTATTGATTAAAATAATTAACAATTATGAAACATTTATGTCAAAAAACTGCAAAACGTGATACACTATTTTTTGGCTTGAATGAAAAGCATTGCCTCCAACTACATTATTTCGGTTTGAATGAGATTATTTTAATAAAATAAACACGAACTACCCGCGTCGGTGGCCGCATGGTCTAACGCGCCACTATCTTATTAGACTAGAATGCCGATGACGGGGAGATCTAGGTTCGAATCTAGGTCGGGTGTACTGAGGGTGGTTTTCCCTAAATGGTTTTCCACTCTCTTTCTCTCCCTCCACACAAATGTGGGTACACTTTCTCTAAATATAGCCTTCCTAATCCCTAAAACCATTAGCGTAATTAGTACATAAGCATATAGCTCAAATGGGTAGTAAGACGCGGTGCTAAAAAAAAAACTAATTACTTATATTATGCTATTTAAATCTATGAATTTACTCTTCAACGTAATCATCACATAGCTCGAAAAAGTTTCGCCAACGATGAACAGGTTTTGTGAAGCCCTCCTTTATTATTATTATTATTATTATTATTATTATTACTATCATCACCGCGTCTTACTACCCGTTCGGGTTAGACGCACTTCCACTAATGTGTAATGTTAGGGCGATTGTGAGATGAAATGGAGGACATAGAGTTTAACGTGAGATCCGAACCACGGCGAAAGCCTGGCATTCCACACATTCACAAGTTTTCCCGTCATTGCTTGCACTTAGAAATTTTCGGCGTCGCTAACTTTCATGTTTGTCAAACCAATCAGTTTTTACTGGTTTTCCATCTTGGCATTTGATGGCCCAACGACGTACTGTGCCCACGTCTGCACATTCTTACTGTAGACAACTTGTATTTGTGGAATAATATTGATTGGTGAAATTCTTTATTAATTCAAGAATTATAGCACGCTGCTTGAATCACGCTTACGAGTACCCGCGAGAATCTTCTATTTAAACTTGAATATAAAAATAGCCATACAATTCAACAACTTGAAGGGGGTTTAGTTCAAAAGAAATGCTCCAGCATCCGTCAGAAAATTGTTGGAGAACAAACCACGCTAGCAAAAACTTAGCTCTAAACTTGGCCACAAACTGTAAGTCGCCGATACAGTTCACTCAAAAAATTACTTTCGTGTGTTCATAAGTCAGTTCTTGTTATTGGCCACTGTCACTTTTTTAATACCGCGTCTTACTAGCCGTTCGAATTATACGCGTATGTACTAAATTCATTCATATATTAGGGATTGGTAAGGTTTAAAAGAGACGAAGGGCACCCGCATTTGCGTTGAAGTAGAGTGCAAGACCATCTAGGAAAAGCCACCCTTAGTACACCCGACCGAGATTCGAACCTCGATCTTCCCATCTTTGGTTGTCTAATCTAACACGAGATTAGCGGCCACCAACGTGGACTGGTTTTTCCTAAACGATCTCCCACTCTCCCTCCACTAAAATAAACCACGAAATTCCCTGACCATGGATTGTGAGGGTTGCGGGCGCATGCGTATGATATCGACAATCCAACTAGCAGGGTTTACGGGGTGTCGGGACCAGTGCGGTGCGGGACAGTGGACGAGACGGTCTGGGACGCCATGACTGCGGTGTGCGTTCCGGTGATCCCTGACCTAGCCCTGGGCAACCATCACAGACCCAGGAGGCGGCGATGGGGGTGAGGATGGGGGTTTCTGTTGGTGGGACTGAATATTAGTGACACTCTTTAAACATAAGTGATATTTTATTATCTTAGAGAATGCAAAGTCAATCAAATTCACCCGTATCGACTCGGAAAGAATATATAAAACTTCTAATGGGAAAACAAAATATTACCAGCACACGCGGTGAGGATTGAACCATGGCCTTCATAATGAGGAGCGTGAACCCTTGCACCAACGGGTTTCGTGGTCAATATAAGTCAATATGTTAGTTCAGTTGTAGTATGTAACGTGCTGGAAGATTGTGTCCCCACAGAAAGTTTGATGAACTGTGTAACTGAAGGCTTGGCTAAAGCTCCTTTACCCCTTCCTACTCTATAGTAGTTTACTATCCCCTCAGAGTGAATGTCAGTGCGCTTTGTTTCCACAGTTTGAATTTAGTATTTTTTATGTGTATTGTGCCTCACGACCCAGGGTGCCCTGGTTTTCCACTCTCCCTGCACGCAAATGTAGGTTACACTTCCTCAAATATTATAACCTAACTAATGCCTAAAACATAAGCATAATTAGTACATAAGCGTACAACCTAAATACGTACTAAAACTCAATGCTAAAAATAAATAATTAAATTTCAAAGGGATTCGCTGATAAAGACACCCCCGAATGTCATAAAACCATAAAAGTGATCATGTTCCTTTAATATATATACTATATTTAATATTAGATAAAATATTTAGATGTTATTTTCTTATTTCTAAATAGCTATTAGCTTATTTAATATAAATAATTATTTTTTCAAACCCAAGAAATATTACATTTTGTTGGAATGTGCTCCTACCAGCTTTGCACCCTAGTTGACCGCCTGAGTTTGCCTCAGGGTCAAAGGGGCTTCTACTAACTTTTGAAGTAATAAAAAATAAATCTCTTCTGGCTCAATAGATTGCAGTCATGGTAAAATAAAAAAATATATATAGCTTTTATATAAATTTTTACTTATTTTTAACAAAATATTACTT
Organism: Timema shepardi; assembly: GCA_902151425.1. Classification (NCBI taxonomy): domain Eukaryota; kingdom Metazoa; phylum Arthropoda; class Insecta; order Phasmatodea; family Timematidae; genus Timema; species Timema shepardi. Next base: position 13,210 of record CABFVX010006620.1, read on the forward strand.
TCTTATGGCACGTGAGGCGAACAAATAATTCAGATTGTGATTTTCAAAACTTATATAACATTCTTAGATCGCATCTAATCTAGTGGGTTAATATGAAACTAAAAGAAAGGCTCCATTAATTGAGTCATCCCCACCACCAGAGGTTCCCTGACCTGTTCATACGACCTTGCACTAGAGTACACAGCACTCACTACAAGTACCTACGACATTTTGCTATTTTTTTTCTTAGTGTATTTTCCTAAGTTTTAAGCAAGAAATAAATATATAGCTGTTTTTGCTTTAAACCCATCTAATTTATTGCAATGACAATATTTCCTTATCTAAATAATATATTTAACATTGAGACTTTAACAGTTAATTTAGTAAAAAAAAAAATGATAATGTCGAAACGTTGAAAAGAAAAATATTTGTTTAGTTTTGGGTCTAATTATTATCGACCGTGGTCCTCCACAACTTTAAATTCGACTCTAGAACTCGCCTAATGAACGAACCGACCCTGATACCAATCGTTCAGGATATCCGCATATTTACATATGCGCGTGGATGAAGAGTGGGAAGCCATTTAGGGAAAAAACAACCTTCAATTCACCCGAAACGGATTCATAGTACGACCTCTCCTTCACCGACAAACAAACAATACTCTACGAGATTGACTCCTTTGTCTGATACCCATCGATGCGAGTTTTTGTATTTTATAAGGAAATCAAACATGCAAGGCCGTAGCCAGCCAATAATATCAGGGGGGGTTTGGTGGGCACATCCCACAATTGCTGGAAACTAGAAAAAATTTTAATGATAAAAATTTCCAGAAGCTTTCTGAAGTGTTTTTTTATGGTAACACAGCCCCCTAATTTGTATTTGTATCTTAATTTTGATAGTGTTTGAACCATAAATGACTTTCAACTCTCCCTCCACGCAAATGCGGGTTCACTTCCTCTTTATTCAACCTTCCCAATTGCTAACCCATTAGTGTAATTAGTACTTAAGCGTATAACCAGAACGGATAGTAAGACACGGTGCTACGCGTGTGTGTGTGTATATATATATATATATAACAACTGTATAAGCTATAAATAGGTACCCGCCTCGGTGGCGTAGTTGGCTAACGCGCTTGTCGTGTTGAGCTCGACTGCTGAGGACGGGGAGATCGAGGTTCGAATCAGATCGAGGTTCGAATCTCGGTCGGGTGAACTGGGGGTGGTTTTTCCTCAATGGTTTTCCACTCTCCCTCCACGCAAATGTGGGTTCGCTTCCTCTAATTCAACCTTCCTAATTCTTAATCCATTAGAGTAATTAGTACTTAAAGCTAGTAGTACGGGTAGCTACGGGTAGTAAGACGCGGTGCTAAATATTATTATAAATAGGTATTCAAAGCTTTCAAATCATTATAATCCATGAGTCATAAGGAGTCAAATTTGGTATTTTAAGTTTATTTGCATACCATTGTTAAAGTAAAATTATTATTGTATGGGGCTGAAATTGAGTATAACTAGACATTCATATGAGGTGTATGCAATTAAATATATTATTTATAATATTATTAATACTATAAACATTCCATATATTTATAATATAATATTATTATCAATATACTCTATTATAAAAATGAATATATATTAATGTTTCGTTGAAATATGGATGAAAATTATTGATATTATAAATATTTCGTTCTGTACATCTCATATTTATCTCTATTTATACTAAATTTCAACCTCATATATCAATTAATTACTTTACTTTAACAATGGTACGTAAAAAACGGAAAATATCAAGATTGTCCTCCTCATAACTCGTGAATAGTAAAGATTTGGAATCAATGAATCACTATTTATAGAGTATGATAATACACGTGTTAAAACTGTGCTATTAAATGCTTATGGTTGAATGACCTTAAGTTAGTATGAGTTGCTGATAACCCTAAAGGCTGGTAAAATACGTAACCCACACAAACAATGTAAGCTAATGTTATTCAAGGAAAACTGTTAAAAGGGGGAGCAAGACGCATATAATTCAATTACCGTTATTAAAAACACCTCCAGGTATACCTTGATTTTCTTACGAATGAACATTTTCATTAGTTTTTTTTTATAAAATTCAAACTTCTGTTTTTGCGGTTAGCATTGATAACGTCTTACTATATTTTATTAGTATTGTTTTCTAGAAATTGACGATATTATTATAAAAATTGACAGCTACAGATAAAATGAATTGACGTATGAATGCATGAAAGATTTAGTCACTTTTCTTATATGCTGGATATGTGTATAGCTTTTAGAGGCATTTTTTTTAAAATCTGGGGTAGAGACACTGTCTTGAGTGGTGAAACCCCCCAAAACCCTCGTTTTTGACCAATTTATTGGTGCGGTCCAATTTTCACAAGAAGAACTTTTTATCTGACTGCTAGAAAAGTTACTTTATCTAATGCCAGGTCTCCACCGTGGTTCGGATTCCACGTTAAACTGTAGGTCCTCCATTTCATCTCACAATCACCCTACCATTACACATATAGCGTAAGTGCGTATAGCCCGAACGGGTAGTAAGACGCAGTGCTAATAATACTACTAATAATAATAATAATAATAATAATAATAATACTTTATCTACTTTAAATTATTCACACATCAGGTCATGTGATATGCATCTGTCACTTTTGATAGATAGGATCAATACCTATGAAATAACGCTAGTAATATGATAGACCAATGTTTTCATTACTGAGCGAAAGAAAATGCTTTTATTTTCTAAATGTTCTTTTATTTCTAAATCCGACCATAGTATTGGTACTTCCGGATTATCTTGTCTAATTTGTTTCTCTGGTACTTCCGGATTATCTTGTCTAATTTGTTTCTCTCATACACCCGTTTCAGTTCACAGGAGTAACAATCATAATATACAGTTGGGGTCAGGTGAGTGGTTAGCACGCCAGTTTCTGACACAGAGGCCCAGTTTTGATCCCAGCCAATTGTACAATATATCTTTGACTTACCAATACAGGGCCTCATACCTGTGTATAGGCGAATGCTGGAGCTTTTATTATGCATTTACTTCAAGTTTGCCTTCAATATATTGTTCCCTTAGATTAGATATTACCGGTAAGTCATTGATAAACATAGCATTGAGACTAAAGGTGGGATTATAGTGGACGTGAAAAAAAGATATATATTTTTTGCATTATTCATATCAAAATAAATAAAATATTTCTCCAGTACGAACTTAGAGTTTACATTTTCTTCACTTGGTGATATCAACAGTTGGTGAATATCTGTCTCAGATGTTCTTGAATTTAATGAAAACTTTTTCTCTTCACTTAAAAAGTTTGTCGTTTAATGATAATATACTCTTGACAGATATTCAACAACTGTTGATGTCACCACGTGAAGAAAATTAAACTCTAGGTTTCTAATGGAGAAATATTTTATTTTGCTAAAAAAAATATTTTGACATAAAAAGTGCAAAAACACTGACCTTTTTTCACGTTAGCTTCCACACAATATTAAAGCTCAGAATGAAATATAATGGTTTGCACCTTCTCTTTGACCTTGGTTTAGTTAATAGCAATTTTCTGTTTACTGAGCGAAGGATCCTGGGTTCTATTTCCCACACCGCCTGAAAATATTATTTTGATAAAATTAAAGATTCTCCCTTTCACAAGTTCTAGAACTAAGAGGATGTGTATAGTAGATCATTGAGACGCGTTGCGGACGTTTAGAAATCCTGCGTTATTTAAGACGTCATTTGATATTTTTTAATATGGCCTTCTACAAAAATTTAGGTGAAAATTATTCACAGGTTTTTGACGAGTTATAAAGTTAAAATTTTGAGTTTAAATCTATTGTTTTTAAATTTAGTGACAATTTCCACGAAAATTGTCTACTTCTGAGATTAAAGAAAAAGGTTAGAAACCCAGTCCAGCCTTCCTCTATCAAATAAAGTCATGCGTTGATAGGGTCACAACAGAACATTTTAAGATAATGTAAGATCTTTTATAGGATTTCCTGTAAGTTATCAAAGATTTTTTTTAAACACTTTAAACTTTTTAACTGGTCAGAACTTTCATGTTCAATTTGGGGAAAACAATACTAAACCATATCAAACCACTTATAAATAATCCGAGATAGCTAGACGTCAGCAAAGCTTCCAAATGCTCTTGTCTGTATTGTGTTAATATAATCAGTTGGTTCAGAACGTAGGCCTACACATTTTGTATTTGTAGTAAAGTACAAACAATAATCAGGTTATTATTGGATTATTGGAAGAATTTTATAAAGTAGGGAGGGCATACATAAAAAGCAGTTTAAAAGGAAATATAGCGTAGTCAATATTTCCAAAGATCACTGAACTGATCTTGTCAGTGGCGCACCCAGAAATTTACTTTCAGGGAAGGTTGGCAGGAAGGCATTTAATGTATAGGAGCTATCTTATTTCTTTAGCACCGCGTCTTACTACCCATCCGTGCTATACGAAAATGTACTAATTTCGCTGATGTGTTAGGGAGCAAGGCCGAATCTAGAGGAAGTGTACTCGTATTTTCTCGGATGGAGAGTGAAAAAACACGAATGGGAAAACCATCCTCAGTAGACCCTATCAGAATTCGAACCCCAATCTATCCATAGTCTAGAGTGCAGTCTATTGTGCCTTAGACCATCCTACCACTGAATCGGTTTTATCAAAGTTATTATTTCTGTATTAATTTTCTCACCACTTTTGAGAATTTTAGGGGCACATTTTTCTTAGTAACAATAAAGCCTACCTTTTGAATATAAAGTCGTGTGTATGCTCTTAAAATGTATTTTATACATTTTATATAATCTTATAGTCCGATTTCATCGGGAAGGAACTTTTTTTACAGTTATAAAAGATACTTAAACTATTATCATATGTGTACACGCTAAGTCGTGTAATCTTCAACTGCTGTCACTATTCATAATTGCAATACCTATGAAATTATACTAATCATACGGATTGTTTCAGTGAAAGCGTGCAAAAATTAAACCGGACATAGGGGATGCTCTATCGAACATTTTGAGATAGGGGATAGTGAGTGTGGTCTGCGAGGCCAGCTAAGGGGGTATAGTCCTAAACATGTGTAGCACTGTTACTGATGTCCGGTTTATTTATAGTTAATCGTTACATATAATTTATTTACATTTAGTTGTAACATTACGTACAGGTAGTGCTGTACAGTATACGATATAAATGACAAATCAGAAGAAGACTACCATTTCGTACCTCACAACAGCTGCTCAAAATGACGGCCACCAACCCCGATGCAAGCACGACATCGGCGTACGAGATTCTGCCGCACCCGTTCAAATATCCCATGCGTGTTGTGAATCACATCACACGCGACGATACTCCTGGCAACCATTTACAAGTCTGTGTCCACTGGGGTCTCTTACACAAGTGATTTGAGATATCACCATACGAAATAACCTTCAGGCTCTCTCCCACATGTTTAGGTCAATATTCCTCTTAGCTGGCTTCGCAGACCACACACGTTCCCTATCTCAAAATGTTCGGTAGAGCATCCCCTATGTCCTGTTAAAATTTTGCACATTCTCACTGAAACACCCTGCAAAGTAGAACTTTATCTATGCTGGTCACGAAAAAAAGAGTGTTTATATTTTTTTAAAGTTCCATTCGTTCAGATTCCTACCATACCTTTAGTGCTCTATATAATTCATTGTATTTCAAATGTTTTTAAAGCTTTTATTAATATTATTTGTCATTTGTGGGGTGAGGGCTAGGGAGGAACGAGCAGGCCCCTGGGTACGCCACTGCATCTCACTGACCTAACGTAATGAGATTCTGTTTTAACTTGACGAATTGGCATTTCATCTGTACTGCAAGCTTTCTGGATCTTTGTTAGGCGATAACTGTCAAATTCATGGAGAAATTTTAAATAACTTTGGCAGGGACATTCTTTGGACCTAGGCCGAATAAGGTATACAGGGTTTTTTGGTTATGGTTATCCGTTTCAAGATGACGGCCACTTAAAAATCTGTCCATATGTTTTTTTTTGTTACACTAACAAATTTTAAAGAAATTTGGCAGAGATATTCTTTGAACCTAGACTGAATGATGTATGCTCGTAGTTTTTAAATCTTACCATCCAGCTCAATCAATTTTAATCTATAATTCTAAACTAACAGTCAAGTACTTAGGGTCGACCTTGGTGATCTTGGGGTAAGGTCCTCGCGTCAGGACCCGATGTTTATGTTCAAACCCAGCTGGGGTGGACGAGTTTTTCTTGAGCTATATAAATCCGTAGCACAACTTCTTTCGAATGAGCGGTAGATCCGTTGGTCCGATGTTTCTTGTAACATATAAAAGAACCCTGGAAATTGTGTGAACATACCTTTCCCGCCCAAATTGGTAGGCCCCTTTCACCTTCGCTCATAGAAATTCTCATGTGTTTATATAATCAGTCTGTTCGGAAAGTGCACGTTAAATACTCAAATAAATTTTTTCAATCGAAAAAAGAGTAACTAGAGTGTTTTATTTTTTAATTCTGGCATATATTGCGAAAATGAGGTCTTTAATCGAATGGAAGTAGTGAGATTTACTGTTCACAGAACTATTAGTACCAATCAAAGTTAAAAGTGATAGTTGTAGATCACGTGATTTTTACATATTATTATGTCATTAATACTTGAAAGTAAAAACTTTTTTGAACTTCAATGGATACTATTTTCTTTCTCTGGCTATGTATAGTACCTACACACAAGATCGTCTGTTTAGCTGCAACCACGCGATAAAAGCTGTACAAAACCCAAGGTTCCTTCAATCATGACCTACTTTCTCCAAGCTCAGTTCATTCACTTTGTAAACTGACCCGAAGCCCATTTGTCATGACGGCCTCCGCAGCATGTGATTGTAAGTGCCGACATTTACATTGCTAATAAAGCAGTGAACATCTCGACACGAGCAGAGCTGTAGGGGTAGTCAACATTATGAGCAAAGTTTGCCTATCATAAGTAAAGTGACTAATATTTTCTTAGCATTTTTCGCCAACAGTCATTCTAAAATCACCAATGGGAGCCTTAGAAGGCAGATGCTATTGAAATGCTACATACGTGGGCGTAGGGAGAGTTAAGACTTACGATTTAACTCTAAGAAATAACAAGAATGCTACTTTATACAGTAGTGGTTGAACTTTATTTGTTTAAGAGGGGGTGGCAAAAAGGTTTTTTTAAGGGTTTATCTAACCTCCTCTTCCCCAGTTAATGTTAATTAATCGGATGCTCCTAGAAGCTCTTTGTAGTGTTCCTTGTTTAAAGAATTTTTGAAAATTATACTCTTTTAAAAGTTATTTAGAATAGTCGTAACCCTTAAATAAATATAAATATGGATACTCCTATAGGGTATTTGGTGAAGTCTCCCTCAGCATTTTTTTTAAAAATTGAATGCCTCCAAAAATTATTTTAAGAGGGGTTCAGCAATTTGTTTCATATAAATTAACTTCCCTCTGATCTATTTTAAGTGGTCCCGACCAAGAACTTTTATAAAATTTGGACAATCCTAGAAGCTATTTAAATTGTTCCTCACATGATCTTTTTTCTCCAAAAGTTAGATGCCTCTAGAAGGTATCTGAAATATTCTTCCACCAGCAAAATTAAAATTGGATGCCCTTAGAAGCTATTTGGAGTGGTCCTCGCTTGGATTTATTAAAACTACTATATGCCAATAGAAGCTATTTAAAGTGTTCCCCGCAAGCTTTTGTGAATGGCTATAAGTTATTTGAAGTTTGATACAAAGCCATCTTTATTCTTCATGTTAAAAACTTTGGATAATTTTGGGGAGGTAAGGGGTTTGAGCCCCCTAACTCCCCTCTACGGCCATGAATACAAAATACACATTATAGTCATGTTTCTTTAAAAAATATTTGTGTTATTGCACATTATCTATAAATTAAGTCCATGAAATGTAGCTATATATATTGTATTATATATATATAATGAAATTGATAGCATATGGTGCATGAAAGGAGTGAATTAACCTACGTACATTAAGGAATATATCCACAAGACGGAGCTAAATATAAATATTACATACTTTTACTCAACCCTTGGACTATAACCGGGGTCTATCGGACTTGTAAACTAGGATCAAACTATCTTGACACTTTCATAAGATTAACAGTAAACCTAGCCCGCCTCGGTGGCTGCGTGGTCTAAGGCGTTACACTCGCAGTAGATTAGACCCCCTATGACGGGGAGATCGGGGTTCGAATCTCGGTCAGGCGCACTGAGAATGGTTTTTCTAAATGGCTTTCCCCTCTCCCTCCACGAAAATGTGGGTACACTTCCTGTAAATATAACCTCGCTAAGCCCTAAGACCACTGGCGTAATTAGTAAGGGAGATTTGCCTATTATCGCACACCTTCCTAATATCGCACACCATGATATCTTCCCCAGTAGGTGCTGCAACATAGCGGTGGCAGGCTTAACCCTGTGCTCTGGGCCAAATACCAGTCTAGTGAAAGAATTGAGAGTGGTTAGAGCGATCTGTGTGTTCAGTGATTTTTTAAAGATTTTACTCCAGTGCAAATATTTTCAAGAGGTCACTTCAACAGCAAGTGTTATCAATAAAGGTAGGTGATATTTTAAACGTAACTGCACACATAACATCTCTGTATAACGTAGTTTTGTTAGTCACAGTTGTAACTTTAGCTAAGGCCATTGTTCTAACTGCAACGTCCACCATATTTAATTTTCTCAGTGTGCCTAATATCGCCCCCTTCGTGTTGCCATAATACCGCACTGTGCGATATTATGCACAGTAAAAATATTATTTAGCTCGCAGCATGAAGTAACTTTTTGTTGCAGATGCCGTTAAAAAAACGGAAACAATGGTCCGCAGAAAACATGACAAAGGCAATATTAGCTGTCCGAGCGAAAGAAATGGGTTTACTACGTGCATCCAAGCACTTTGATGTCCCCAAATCTACATTAAAAGACAAAGTAAACTGTGAGGAAAGAGATATAAATAAATTAGTGACTACAAAACTTGGTAGAAAACCAGCACTTGGTAGTGAATTAGAGGAAGCATTAGTGAAATACTGCTTGGAAATGGAGTCTCGCTTTTATGGGCTGACGGCCAAAGATATTAAAAGAATGGCGTTCCAGTTAGCTGAAAAAAATGGCCTCCTGCATCCATTTGGAAAGAGAGATGAAGCAGCTGGATGGAAGTGGCTGCGCTCATTTTTGAGAAGGCATCCACAACTTAGCCTAAGGAAACCACAAGCGACCTCAATGAAAAGAGTCAAAGGCTTCACTCGAGAAAACGTTAACATATTTTTTGACCTATACGAGCCTCTGCTCAAATTAATTAAAAATTCTCCAAACAGATTGTACAATTGCGACGAAACAGGTCTGACAATTGTACAGCACAAATTAAGCAAAGTGATATCTTTAAAGGGTAAGCGTCAAGTTGGGGCAGTTACTTCGGCAGAGAGGGGTTCCTTGGTGACAATGGTTACATGCATGAGTGCAACGGGCCACTTTATTCCACCACTCTTGGTGTTTCCTAGAAAAAATATGAAACCAGAGCTCCTTGATGGGGCCCCAAACGGAAGTACTGCAGCGTGCCATAAATCTGGATGGATAGAAATGGAAAGTTTTTTGAAATGGTTTCAGGAGCAGTTCTTGGCAAATGTGAAGCCCACCAAAGACGATCCTGTGGTTTTGGTCTTGGATGGCCATTACTCACATACCAGAAACCTGCCATTATTAGACCTTTCCCGAGATAATGGGGTGCATATTGTAAGTTTGCCACCCCACTGCTCACACAAAATGCAGCCGCTTGACAGATCTTTCATGGCACCATTTAAGTCTTACTACGCGCAAGCAATAGAATCTTGGATCAAGCAAAACATAGGCAGAGTTGTAACTCACTATCAAATAGCAAGACTGTTGGGTCAAGCTTACAACAAATCAGCTACAGTTGCGACAGCAGAACACGGCTTCAGGAAAACTGGCTTGTTTCCCCTCAACCGTGAAATTTTTCAACCGCATGAGTTTGCTGCTGTTGGCGATACTTCTGATCCAACAACCAACAACAAACGAGCTGGAACAAGTGGCATCCAACAACTTGGTTCTAATAGCATCCAACAACCTGATTCTAGCACGAGCCAACAAACTTATTCCAGTGGAATCCAACAAACTTATTTCAGTGGAATCCAACAACCTGGTTCTAGTGGCATCCAACATCCTGGTTATAGAGAAATCCAACAACCTAGTTCTAGCAGCCTCCAATATCTTGGTTCTAGCAGTATTCATTTATCGCCTGTAGGGACTGCTAAAATAATGCCAGCTGATATCAGCCCTCTTCCTTCCTTAAAAGTACAAGCCCAAACCACTAAAGCGAGAGGAAGACCAAGCTGTCCTGCCGCTGTGCTTACAAGCTCGCCTTACAAGAACCAGCTGTTAGAAGACATTACAAAGAAAGAAAAAATGAAGGACGCTAAAGCAATTAAGGTAAGCAAGAAACCAGGGATAAAATCAACATCTGAAAGGATAAAACGAGCTAGCAAGAAGACTAAAGTTCCAAAAGGCAAACGAAAGGAAACAAATGCAATAAAGAAAAGGAATAAACTGAAAGTGTTATCTTCAGAATCAAGTGAAGAAGAGTTGGCTGAGCCTCTGACTGTATCCACAGATGAAGAGGACAGTGAAGATGATTGTGAATGTCCTTACTGTAACAAGTCATATTCAACAGACAGGGGGGGAGAACAATGGATTATCTGCACCAAGTGTCGTGTTTGGTGCCATGAGCAATGCTCAGGGACAGACGATTATAAATCATTTATCTGTGACTTTTGTTTGGAAGCTTAGATGCTCAAACCTGGGGGTAAGAAATTGAAATGAGTTTTTCATGTGAAAATTTCTATAATTTTTATGAGCTATAAGACTTATTAATTTTGATATATTTTTATATAATTTTGTAATACAACATTTTATTAAACACAATGGCAATATTAAAACAGTTTCTTAGAACTAAATCCTTGCTTGACTTTTATTTACCATGCCTAACATAATTTGAAAGGTAACATAATTGAGAGCCTAATATCGCACAACCTGTGCGAAATTAGGAACACTATTTTTCTTAAACCAGAAATTGATATTTTTTGTATTTAATTTTTTTAATTTTTATATACATATAAAACCAAAATGAAACCTTGCAATACGCTAGGGCACTAACAAATAAAACCAGAACAATGGTAATTGTTTATTTTTAAAGACCAATGGATTCATAAATTAAGCTTTTTAAAATGGGTGCGATATTAGGCTAATTTCCCCTACATAAACGTATATTTTTTGTTATTATTTATCACCGCGTCTTACTACCCGTTCGGTTTATACGCTTAAGTACTAATTACGTTAATAGGTTATAAATTGGGAAGGTTGAATTTAGAGGAAGTGAACCCCTATTTGTGTGGAGGGAGAGTGGAAGACCATTTAGGAAAACCACCCACAGTTCACCCGAACGAGATTCGAGTCTTAATCTCCCCGTTCTCGGCAGTCTAGCTCAACACGAAACTATCGCGTTAGCTAACTAACCCACCTAAGTTGGTTTCTGACAATTGAAAAGTTACTAAACAGTGTCAGTTCTCATCTGACTCGTAAATAATCCGTTCCTCGACAAACGTGATCTTGGGATTACTGGGATATTTATTCACCTAACAACTTGTTTTTCGTGTATATTTATTTATATTGATACCCACACAGGGGCTTGTGCGGTATAAATGGCAAGTTCAGCAAGTATGGTTCACCGTTAGCTGAGAGGTTGAAGTTCGAATCTCAGCCGGGTTCACTGAGGGTTGTTTGTCCACATACGATTTATCGTTTTCCTATGCTTTCTCCACGCTAATATGGGTGCACTTTTTCTAAATCACCCTCCCTTATCTTAACAACGTTGGTTAATTTCCTATAAGATAATATGTTAAGCGTGCTCTTAGGAAAATTAACTTGATTTTCACATTTTGTTTTATTAAAAGTTTATTTTGACCCAATTTTAAAAACTGGCAGTGTAAAATAGTATTTTTTTTTTGTAAAATAACGTTGACTTAGTTTATCAGTCTAAATTTAAAATAAGAAAATATTACCAATACCATTTTCTGATAAAATTTTACTCTGCATAGTTATTTCAATCGAACCGTTTCGCTAACATTTCATAGCCTTTTAAATAAGTAACGGCGAATACCCCGAACGGTTAGTAGGTTACACTTACCGTAACAGTTATGCGCAGTCCACTTTTCTTATTTTCGCGCCTTCTCCAATGGCCGAAAGATCTAAGACGTCACTTTCGTGTTAGACTGGTCTGCTGATGACAGGGAGATTGGGGTTCAAATACCGGTCGGGCTATCCTGAATGCTTTCCCACTCTACTTCCATGCAAATGTGGGTGGATTACCTCTAAAATGCTTCCTTCCTCATCGCTCATTAGAGTAATTATCATATATGCGTATAACCTGAAAAGGTAGTAAGTCGCGGTAATTATATATATATATATATATGACGTTCACAAATAACAAGTTATTTAAAGGAATATAAAAAATAGAACGTTGTTGTTGTTGAAACGACACGAAAACATTATTTTATACAATATATTTATGAAAATAAAAGTGAAACAATTGTTTTAGAACATGTGTCTAAAAACTATTGCGATATTTGGCTTAATTTATTTAAAGCCTGGAAGAGTCTGGGAATTAAGGAAACTTCGAATTCTACAAATTGTTAAAGGTCAACGTATGTCTTTGCACTGCGATCGATTCGTAATACCCGCGTCATGAGTTTTAGCTGTTCTAGTCAATTTCACAATGTAGGCGGCTTTACCGATTACGGCTTGTGGGGCTAAGGCACTATTATTATTATTATTATTATTATTATTATTATTATTATTATTATTAGCACCGCGTCATACTACCCGTTCGGGTTATACGCACTTACGCTAATGTGTAATGCTAGGGTGATTGTGAGGTGAAATGGAGGACCTACAGTTTAACGTGGGATCCGAACCACGCTGGAGGCCCTGGCATGCTAAGGCACTAACAGTAGAGATCGGCACTGCCGCTTGGCAAAGCCAATCGGCTTAGTTAAAAATACTTTGGGCATCCACACATGGGCAGGCAGTCAGCCTTGAAAGATACGAAGAAGAAGAAGAAGAAGACGTTATAGTTGATTCAGCTGCTTTATTAATCATTTTAAGTACTAAGGGTTGTAAACCTCGGAAGTGCAGATTTTGAGTACGCCCAAGTCTTCAGAGTCAAAATAGATCTGGAGGAAGTGATTTGATGGACTTGATATTTGACGATGTAGATCTATTAAATCTCGAGTACAGATGTGTTTGGGGGATTCAGACACTTTTTCCAAATGTCAATTACTGACTTTGAAACTCTGCTCAGTAAAATTGCCAACACCAAAAGAGACTGCAAGTTACACAAGGGAATTGTGTCGTTTGTTACGATCATTATGCTCACCGAGTAGAAATTACCATAAAACAGAACGATTGCGATATAGATCAATCAGGTTAATAACTTGCTCGTTTTACCGCTTCATAGTACAAACACAACACTGATCATTGACTCACAGAGAAACCACGTGGCACGTCCAAACGATGCTCTTAAGCTCGGCTTTCTTTGATGGAGACCGACAACAGTCGACACCTATTTTAACTCGAACTTTCATATGCGAAACTAGCCCCATTCCATTCTGGTCTAGGCAGGTATCATCCTGGATTTAGTGTAGCGCCTTACATAAATCGTACTCAGTCCGACCATGAAACTGACCCGAGGTTTCTCAATTATGTGCTTACCCGCATCAATGGTCAAGCGGACCTAGCGAAAGCTCATCTAGTTCAGATTTCTGGTGATGGGGAGTTTGGGGATCGAATTAAGCCCAGATGAACCGAGCTATTTCCCCCTGTTTATGGCTTCCCACTCTTCCTTTACGCATATACTAGCAAATTTCATGACGTTCTATCATCCCTATCCCTACACCATTAGTGTAATTGATGGGTAGTAAGATGTGGTGCCAAAACATAAAATATTTACTACTTATTTATTAATGGTTTTTTTTTATTAAAATAAAAGTACACATATTTTCTTCTTGGTCTGTGTTGTTTATTGGATGATGCCTTCGATAAAGAAACACAAATTATCGATTTTGTAATCAGTTCTAAGCAACCAAAGCCTGCCTTGTTTGTATAAAAAATATTATACAGTGTGTGCCGTAACACGGTGGAGAGGAGACAAATAAACGATTGAGTGTGCATATAAACATGTGTCCCATTTGACCTTGTTTTCGACTTAATGTAACCAGTTTTGGCCTGAATACAAGCCTGCAGTAGTGTCGTAGAACGCCGCATTCTTTTAAAAAATACCAGGTCTGTGGAATAACTTGGAATAATCCATAAAACATACCTAGTCATCCAACAGGTCGAGTACGGTATACAAACAGTTTAGTGGAATCACTTGACTGTAGCTCGGAAACCAGGTCAAATGAGACAAATATTTATATTAATCTTTTCTATTGTTTATGTCTCTTCTGTCCACCAGTGAAATGGGTCCCCCATGTTACCTTCGCCATGGCATGTGGCACCTTAGATCAGATGGTAGCATATCTGTCTATCAAACCAAGGGTGCCAGGTTAGAATTTTTGGCATGGGTGAAACATTTAACATTCGTGAAGCTGAGGTTCCCTCTGTCACAGCAATAAATTGGTGGGCTAAGAAATGGGTGCTATTGGGTCATTTGATAATTCATAGACTAATAATATAATTATTTGGCTCAGAAAGTGCTTAAATATGAAACAATGATCAGAAAATTTCCTGAGCATTCTCATCTCTAATCGTGATCTCGTTTCATTTGTTATATTGCTTGTGTCTCCTTGTTCCAGTCGCCACCGCTGCCCTCACCGCTCCCAGCCGACGGGTCCGCCGTTCGACGTGCAGCAAGATGCGACCCTGGCCGGGATCACATCCCAGTCGCATGCCGAGTTCCACGAGTTCTCTCAGGACCAGGTGGACCGTCCCCGTCTGCACAGGTTGCACACGGAGCTTGAGGCGCCTCAAGGCCACATGGAGACGGTCAGCGCCTATAGGGCGGATTACGATGAGAAGCACGCCGAGAGACAGGAGAGGTGAGACGATTAAAAATATTATCTATCGTCTCTTTTGAGGGCCCATTCCCTAGAGTGCTTTCCAATACTCCCCCATGTTTAATTCTGAGATTTCACTAAAAAGATCTACTCCAATACTAAGTAGCCAACTAGCATTGGTTTTTATTAAGTTGGGGTGGAAGGGGAAACGAGGAAAAACCGGTGGATTTGCAGTTTTTATGGCAAAAAAATTTTTTGGACCAAATTAATTAAAATATGGTTCTAGTACAAACATATAATCTAATTTTCTTCACACGGTGACCTTAAAATTTCTTGAATATCTGTCAAGGGTGTTCTGGAATGTAATGACATCTTCTTCTCGCCATTTAAAAAGTTTGTTAGATAGTGTCACCATGCTCACGAAGAATATTAGGTAAGTGTTGATATCAACATGTGAAGAAAATTAAGCTCCGAGTTTTTACTGGAGCAATAATTTTAATTATTTAGGTTAGAAAAATGTTTAGCCATAAAAACTGCATAAACATTGGTCTTTTCTCGTGTCCCCTTCCATCCCCTCTTAAATAGGAAAATGTATAGGAAAAATTTGCACCATTGGTGCTGGGTTCATCCTCTATTTTCAACCACGTCAGTAGAATCATTTAACAAAATAAAGAGAATCAAATAGCGAAAGCTATTATTTATGCTTTTTTGTGAAGATTACTCCATCTAGATCTTATATTCTGAAAATTTAAAAATTATACCTAGACACGGGAATCGAACCCGGAACCTTTGGCTTAGTACGCCAATGCTCTGACCACAGAGATATCCTGGAATCGTCCATCATAGATTCTGCCTTAAAATATGAGTGAATAATTACCCTGGGCACGGGACGATTCCTAGATAGCTCAGTGGTTATAACGTTGGCGTACTAAGCCAAAGGTCCCGGGTTTGTTTCCCGTGTCCAGGTGAAATTGTTCAATTTCCAGTATAAAATAAAGAGAGATTAAACACATTAACTTTACACATTTTGGTTTAGTAACATACGCCATCGTCCTTTGCCACTTTTCTATTTTGCCTGAAGTTAATGTTAAAAATAGTACCAACTGCACTATTACAAATCTCTTCTTAGTATTCCTATAACTAGTCTAAGTTTATAAGCCAAAAAATGTATTCCCTCAACCAAGACCATTGGTAAAGAAGAAGTAAAATATGTGTTAGAACTGGCTATAATGACGGGCATATTGTGACCGAAGGTAAATATTTACAATTTAATAAGAATACATTTAACTGTAATTTTTTTTATCCATACCACTCAAGTTTTTTTAAACCTTTTTTGAACTTAAATAGTATTTTATTTACCGACTTTTAATACTAAAACACAACGAATTACAATCATTTTATTTTCTACAAATCAAGGTATTTTGCTATAGTTAATATTTATAGTAAAGTGGTAATTTTATAATTACTGTTTACAGCTAATTATTGTTCCTACCAAGGCCCTATCCATACCTTTATTTCGGGAAAGGTTCCAAATAGGAGATGGCAAGGATTTTTTCTTTAAACACTGAATCCTTCTTGAAATATTTTAAAGTTTAAAAAATATATATTTCATTATTATTGAGGTTGAAAGTATTATGAATTTGTTTATGACGCCAATAAAATAAATACTAGGCTAGATGTACAACAATGTATTTTTAATAATACTTTCATGAGGGATTTGAACCTAAAAAAACCCTTCAGTACAGCCCCCGGTTTATCCTATAGAACTGTTTACTAATAATGATTGTATTATTGTAGTGAAAGAAAGCTATGCAATGCTGGAACTCTGGCAGCCATGTATGCACATGGTTTATATGTTGTTCACTTTGATTGCAGATATCGTTATGACGATCACCTCCATATGGAAGGAGATTTCTATGGATCTCCTCATGCCAGGGAAGATTATAAACCGGTGAAAGGCGAGAGGGCACCAATAGTGCACCATGAAGATCACCTTAGACCAGAAGGAGAATTCACCGGGCAAAGTCACGTGAGAGAAGATTTCAGGGTCGTCCGCGGGGAAAGAGTGGAAGTAAGGCGACATGAAGACCATTTGCGTCTCGAGGGAGACTTCCAGGGCCAGAGTCACGTCCGAGAAGACTTCAAGGTTTCGCAAGGAGAGAGAGCAGAAGTGGTTAGGCGAGCAGACAATCTCAGGCTTGAAGGGCAGTTCGAGGGTCAAAGAAGAGATGAATTCACAGTGGTCAGAGGAGAACGGTCCGAGATGGTGAAACACAAGGATAGCTTTAGACTCGACGGAGAATTTACAACGCAACGAAGAGATGACTATACAGCTACAAGAGGAGAACGTGCAGAAATAATAAAACACGCAGATCACTTGAAACTAGAGGGAGAATTCACCGGCCAAAGACGTGATGAATTTACAGGTGTAAAAGGTGAAAGATCGCCCACCAAAAAACCTGAAGACAATCTGAAACCCGAAGGAGATTTTGAGAGACCAGAACCATCAACTTTCAAACCAGGTGATAGAGCTCCTGTTGTCAGACATCCTGATAATTTACGACTCGAAGGAGATTTTGAAAGACGTCAACCTTCAGAGTTCCGGCCAGGAGAACGATACGACGTTAAGAAACCTCAAGATAATTTAAGACCGGAAGGTGATTTTGAGAAAAGGAAGCCTGATGAGTTTCGTACTGGAGACCGAGCTGATGTGAAACGACCTCAGGACAATTTAAAACCCGAAGGTGATTTTGAGAGGTATCAGCCTTCAGCGTTCAGGCCTGGTGAAAGAGCAGATGTTAAAAGACCCCAAGATAATTTAAGACCAGAAGGGGATTTTGAGAAACGCCAGCCATCCGAGTTCAGGCCTGGCGAAAGAGCAGACGTAAAGAGACCCCAAGATAATTTAAGACCAGAAGGTGATTTTGAAAAACGTCAGCCATCAGAGTTTCGCCCGGGTGAACGATATGGCATTAAAAAACCCCAAGATAATTTGAGACCTGAAGGTGATTTTGAAAAACGATCAGCCAACAGAGTTTAAACCAGGTGAAAGAGCAGACGTTAAAAGACCCCAAGATAATTTGAGACCCGAAGGAGAATTCGCAAAACGTAAACCCTCCGAATTTCGCCTTGGCGAGCGTGCAGATGTAAAGAAACCACAAGATAACTTGAAACCTGAGGGCCTGTTCGAAGGGTCACCTAAATCCAGAGATGATTTTAAGCCCGTTAAGGGGGAACGAGCTCCTGTTAAGAAACCTACCGATAATCTTAAACCAGAAGGGGAGTTTATTGGTAGGGACAAAGAGTCCCCTGTTGGTAGGGGAGAAAGAGCTCCAACTAAGAAACCTGTTGATAATCTGAAACCAGAAGGTGAGTTTACAGGTAGAAAGAAGGACGAATTTACTGGGGCACCAGGAGATCGCTCTGTAGTGA
Organism: Timema shepardi; assembly: GCA_902151425.1. Taxonomy (NCBI): domain Eukaryota; kingdom Metazoa; phylum Arthropoda; class Insecta; order Phasmatodea; family Timematidae; genus Timema; species Timema shepardi. The sequence continues at coordinate 31,739 of CABFVX010006620.1, forward strand.
AGAAGCCAGAAGATAACCTAAAACCAGAGGGTGGTTTTTTAGGCGAAAGGAAAAATTTATACACAGCTGTAAAAGGGGAGAGGGCTGAGATTCACCGACATGAAGATAATTTAAAAATGGAAGGGCGATTCGAGGGGCAGAGTCATAGCAGTGAAGAATATAGAGTGGTACATGGGGAACGAGCGGAGGTGAAGAGACATGATGATCACCTCAAAACTGAAGGCACTTTTACAAGTAAGGGAATTTTTTTATCACAATAAAAATATTATATTTAATATCTGGCAAAATATTTCCATTTAATTATAATCTATAGCTTTCTTTGATACTCTAGCACTCAGGGCCGCCCTGAGGGATGTGAAAACGGTGGATCAGCACAGGGCATCCATCATGCTTAGATGATAGAGGGGAAAAACTAGTTGGGGTGGGACATTTTTGCTTGTTACCCTGTGTAGGTGATCTAGCAAAAAATTGAACGAGTGAAGAGAGTTCTCCGTTTTTACTCCACCAATTTGCATTTGTTTATATATCTGTGGTGGATAATATAGCTCATGATAACTTTTGAACACACAAACCGATTTAATTACAACTTGGTACTGTTGTTCTTCGTACCGTTATAGAGATAAATTTCGCTAGAGAAGAAAATCTAACAAAGGATTGGGGAAAATCCCAACCCTTTTATGTGTAAAGCCACGGCTTCTAGTATTAATTATTACATGTATGTTACTTTTAGGATATTTCTAGTTATCTTATACGGCTAAAAATTGGTAAATAGATGCAAACTGCTGTAATAGCATTTAACAAGTTTATTTTGTGTGTGGGGCATATAACTGGAAGCCCAGTAAACAAAGTTTTCTAAGCACAGCCTTGCTAGAACTCTATTAAACTATAAAGAACATCACCTAATTGAAAGAAAATATCCTAACACTATATAGTATTTCTTATGAGAAGAGCAGATATAAAATTTCAAGGCCAACAATCCTCTATTGTTTTAACATTCCATGTTGTGACCCTCTTAAAAATCGACAATTTATTTTGATTTCATATTATTGTATTTTGTGAAATTTCGTAACGCATTAAGCATTGAAAAAGAGCTAATTTTACTTTAGATTTTTTTTTTGTAGCACTTGAAATTTAAGATTTTTAACCGTGGGGACAAGTTGATCGCTTTAAAATTGGCTTGAACTACTGTACATTTTGAAATAATCAACCATTTCAAAATTAGATTTCTTGCCATCTCAGCGTTCTAGTAGGTGACCCTCTTAAAGTGGGAATGAAGGAAACACCTTATTATTGCAGATTTTTATAACATTTTTTTGTTGCCAAAATAAATAAACTAGATCTTCAATAGAAATATAGAGTTTAATTATTTTTCACATGGTGATATCAACAGTTGTTGAATATCTGTCATGAACATAGTGACATTAATTTACAAACTTTTTAAATGAAGATAAAAAAAAAAATTGTCATTAAATTCCAGGACAGCATTGACAGATATTCAAGAACTTTTGATATCACCATTGGAAGAAAATTAAAATTAGGTTTCTACTGAAGAGCTATTTGATATCTTTTGACAAAAAAAATTGATATAAAAACTGCAAAGACACTAGCCTTTATTTATTCACGTCCTCTACATCCTCACCTTAATGATGTTAAGTTACTTATACAATATGTTTCTAATGGAAGTGTTTTGTTTTCTTTGTCCACAAAAGGCGAGACTACTTCAAGATCAGAGTTCACAGGGGAGAGCGTGGAGCGCCCTCTTCTGATTCGTCGTAACACCTGGACAAAGCTAGAAGGGGACATGTCTACAGAAACTACAAGTATGAGTGAGTTCAGGGACTTCCATGTCATGGAACGTACAGAGGCTGTTCGTCGTCGAAGTGATAACCTCTCAGTGGGTGGAGGAGAATTCTTGGTGAGTGTTGGGGCATAGCGGGGATCATACTTTAAAATAAAGTTGATGGGTATGAATGGGTCCTTTTGGGGACTAACCAACCAACCAACCAACCAACTAACCAAATCAGCGATGATTTGGAGCTACTGCCACTGAAAAAACAAACTACTGTAAATATAAATAAAATAAGAATTTGTATTTTATTTTCAATTTTTAGTACCCCTAGTTACATATATCTGTTTAGTTTCTGTGTTGTTGCTTTTTGTAAATGTTTTTATAATTTTCAAGGAATACAAAATGTAGGTCTAATAAACTGAAATACCTGTTCATTGAGTAAAGGCTCGCCACTAAATAACATTAATTTTAAAGTTAGCAAACACTATCAGCACTTAATTATTGAGAAATGATTTGGTTACTTGAATCTAATCTTCCTTTAAGACATAATTTTGAAGGTGATGTAAGTTAATTAACAAGTGTTCACCCGAGGAGACGGAAAAACTCTTTGAAGTGCACCTTGATGGGATTTAAGCCAACATTTGGGGGGCTATAGCTAAGAACGACAGTTAAACCATGTATCGCTAAGCCAACTCCACAGGTATATATTATATATAATGTCAATACATTTCATTCACATTATTTATAGTTTCAACTAGTCATACCAAGGCAAAAAATATGTCCACACCACAGAGTTGCTTGTAAAACCCAGCGACTGTCAAAGTTTTGTGATTTTTGTTTGAATCTACAGCTTAATACCTTTTTTAAAAGGTCTCACCCACTTTTTTTTTACAACATTGGAAAACCTTTAATAACAGTGTCAATAGCTTCACCAATTAATGTAAATTAAATATGGATTTCTAAGTAAGGAACCTATTGTTTTACTGTAGTTAAATTTAAAAAAAGTGCACTAGGAAACTATTAATTTGACATAATTGTAAAACACATTATTACATATACTAAATATTTGATCACCAGTGGCGTATTCTGAGAAAAATTAATAGATATGCTGTATTCTAAAAGTTGCTACGGAGATTTGAGGGCCTAGGACCCTCAATCACCGTTGTCCAAGAATGTCAAGGAATTATTTCAAGGGATGTATTTGAAGCTGTGTCCATATAGAACAGTGGTACTCGAACATTTATTATTTACCTTTAACTGTATGCTATCTTAGGAAATTTTGAGCCCCCCCTCTCCCACTCCCATATTCTCTCTTATTTTATTTATCCATTACAATGATTACCATCCATTCAAAATGTAATAAAAGTAACTCCATGGTGTCAGATCGCACTCAGGCTATACCTATCGAGTGGCTACCAAACTGTTTGGCGAATTAGTGCCAACTCTTACGGATAGAGGATGTCATGTGGTCAGCACAACGATGACTCCAGCCATTAAGCTCGGCTTTCTATACCAGAGCAAATACTACTTTTTTCGAGTAGCTCCTTATTTATCCACCCTAGGTTGAATCTAGCCCATTCCAGACCCACTGCTTCCCAGATAACCTGAATGCACTGGGAATCAAACTCGGGACCTCTGGGTCCGTAGCCAGAACTTATGGACTATTAATACTCTATCGCTATGTCATTGGTTTATTGCTAAGATATTTACACATATCTTTTGCTGTAAGCAGTGGTGCACCCAAGAGGGAGAGGGGCAAACAGGGTATTTGACCCCTCTCTTTCCCCAACACCACAAATATTGTTAATATAAATTTAAATAATATTAAGTATAACTAAAATATTTAGCATTATATATTAGCATGTATCGAATGTATATGCTATATTTTAAGACTAGGCTTCAGACTTAAGCCTAATATTCAAAAGGTTTGCCGTTACACACACAATTAACAATTGAAAACAACATATAAATAATAACTTCAATACCATTTGCATTATTTAAAGCTCTTAATTACTATAAAACTACTCCAAATGATTTATAAAAGCATTTAATATTCATAGATATTCTCGGCCTTCAGGGCTTAGGAGGCTGTGCAACCACAAACCCGCTTTCTCCATCAAAATGTCATTCTTGCTACAGCCTTGATTGAATGCCTCCCCACAAAGTAAATTGCTGAGTGCGCCACTGATTAAGTAAATTATATGAAAATATATTTTATTTTACCTTTTCCTTCTAAATCATCTTGAAATGGTGAAATCACACATCCTGACTTTTGGGATTCTTTGATGTATAATTATATAAAATCACAATAACTAATAGGTCATTAATGTAAAACAAAAACTAAAAGAACACTATTAAAACTCCCCAAATCCTTTCTACTAAAGAAAAACAAGAATTACCGTCAACTATGGTTAAAGTAGTCTCGTCATCTGGCTTACCCCCTTTTCCCCACTCTATCCGTGCTGAAATGTTTAAATTTGAAAGAGTGGTTAAATGTGTTTGCCAAATACATCATAATACATGTGACTAGTATACCTAAACATAACTCAATGTTTTTAATTATTGTATAATTTAAAGCTTGTTACATATACTATTATTTTACAATTAATTTTATATATATTTTATGTAATTTTACTTAAACTATACTAAATTAGCTTAATAAATAAACATTGTGATCTTGAATCTTTTTTAAATAGTTGGCACAATACTTAGCTTGCTTCACATGAACAGTATGACCTGGGGTGTAAAAAGTGGGCTCATTGGCCAATTATTATGGGTGAGCGGAAAGGAATGTGTTGCCACCCCCTAGACATTGGGCAAGGTCATTAGAGCTTCCCTATCTTGCCTTACGTTTTTCAAGTAGCAAGCCCTGGGTTTCCTATTGTATTAAGTAGAGCCTTTCGGAAGAAGAGTTACTTAAAACACAGTGTTCTTGGAATATAAAACAATATTAGTTTTAAAATTAATAATTCATTACATGTATATTTATTAACAATTCAAACATGAGTGTTTACACAGTTAACACAGACAGCATTGAATTAAACAAAATACTAGTCCAAATCATTATAGGTATGCAGCGCAGGACTAGCATACCCAGAGAATAAACCACTGTTTATCACTTAAGTAAAATTATCGCAAATATAGTGCATTACAATCAAATAAATAACTAATCTCGTTCTTAGAGTTAAGCTTAAAATGTGTATTGCATGTATTGATTGCCAATGTGTGCGAAAATCAATAATTACAATTATTGTTTTAAAATGTTGCATTTTAATTTTAACATTTTAATATTTTGCCATGATTGCAGGGCACCTCCCAACAGAAGGCGGACTTCAAACCAATGACACCAGAGAGAGCAATTGTAAAACGCCATCCTGATAATTTAAAAGTATCAGATAATGATTTTGTTTCGTCAACGCAGCACCATGAAGACTACCCAGAACATTGGGCAGTACGGCCGCAGCAGCCATTTAAGCAAAAGGATAATATAATTACAACTCAAGGTAACTTTCAAAGCATTTCAAGCTCTAAAGAAGCATTTCAAGCTCATGAAGTTGTCTCTAGAACTAAGATCACACGCCATCAGGATAACTTAACTTCCGAAGGTGATATGACATTTGAGTGTTCATCCAAAAATGACTTTACTGAGAAATCAAGTCCCAGAGATAAGCCAGTGCGACGCAGAACATGGACTAAACAAGATGCTAAAATGTACTTTGAAACAACCAACTCGGAAGAATATAAGAAACATTCACAAACTCAGCAAGTGGTTCAGCAAGTGCATCATAGAGACAACTTGGTAATGGAGAAAGGGACATTCATTAGTTCCACAACTTCTCAACAAGATTACCAATTCACACGAAATATTGAAAGACAAACTCAGAAGAAACATGTCGATAATTTGAAAATAGAGGGTAAATTTGAAGGAATCTCTAGATCAAAAGACGACTTTAAGCCTGTTAAAGGTGAAAGAATGGAAACAAAGAAGCCAACAGATAATTTAAAACCGGAAGGAAAATTTACCGGTAAACCTAAAAATAAGGACGAATTTAAAATAATGAAAGGCGATAGGGCAGAAGTAAAAAAGCCAAAAGATAATCTCAAGCCAGAAGGAGAATTCGAACGCCCTAAACTTTTAGGATACTCTCCCGGTGAAAGAGCAGATATAATTAAGCATCCTGATAACTTGAAAATAGAAGGTGATTTTGAAAGACCTACAACAAATAAATATGGACCGGGAGAACGGTCACCGGTTAAAAAACCAAAAGACAATTTGAGACCCGAAGGTGAATTTGAGAGGCCTAAACCATCCAAATACGGACCTGGGGAAAGAGCTGACATTATTAAACATCCTGATAATTTAAAACTTGAAGGCGATTTTGAAAGACCTGAACCTACACGATATGGACCTGGTGAGAGAGCTGA
>CABFVX010006621.1:0-28833 GCA_902151425.1 Timema shepardi
TCACCCTAGAATATTTGACAACTCCAAGACTAGGTGTTTCTAGAACATCTATATGAACTCTTCTTGTTGTTCCGTGGATGGGAATACCACCCTAGAATATTTGACAACTCCAAGACTAGGTGTTTCTAGAACATCTATATGAACTCTTCTTGTTGTTTCGTGGATGGGAATACCACCCTAGAATATTTGACAACTCTAAAACTAGGTGTTTCTAGAACATCTATATGAACTCTTCTTGTTGTTTCGTGGATGGGAATATCACCCTAGAATATTTGACAACTCCAAGGCTAGGTGTTTCTAGAACATCTATATGAACTTTCTTTGGTGTTCCGTGGATGGGAATATCACCCTAGAATATTTGACAACTCCAAGACTAGGTGTTTCTAGAACATCTACATGAACTATCCTTGGTGTTCCGTGGATGGGAATATCACCCTAGAATATTTGACATACCTACATTGATATACACCCTGTTGGTAAGCCAATATAGTTTGTTTTGGATAAACAATTGAAACTTGACTTATCGTATCCCGCCTGAATAGCTGCCTGGACTAGTCGCTTATTGGATCTTATTAAAATAAACAATCAGTTACAGCATAGTTATATATTTCCTTGTTGACGAGTCTGTTGACAATGTTGATATCCACCACTACAAGGGAGAATAATAGTCCTCACCACATCATACTACCCATACAGGCTATACGCATTTTACTTCCTCTAACAGAGTATGGAAGAGGAAAGTGAAACTTGGATGAAATGTACCCTCATTTGCTTGGGACTATAGTGATAAGCTATCAAAGAGCAATACCCCTCAGTGTCTCCCGCTGGGATCCAAAGTAAACCAGAGCAGGAGAGCCTGACACTTGGTCCACGCGCACACCGATGTGCAGTCAAGTACCAAGAAGGGAAGCCTCATCTTCCTGCCCATGAAGGGGATTGAGGTTGTTATTATTTAATCTCCAAAATCAGTTGCCAAACAAAATAATTTGAATCATAAAGTTGTAAGTTTATTGATTTTCCTGGCGGCCATTTATTGTCGGTTCTTCTCCCACGCAACAAGCCGGCTAGATAAACCAAACTTGCATCAGTGGTTAATGGACTGGACTAGTGGTGATGAGGAGGTCGGGGTTTGGATCCTGGCTGGATGTATTGTGGGTGGCTTCCCACGAAATGTTTTCCACTCTCCCTCAACCCAAAATGCAGATACATATCTTCTAAATCTAAACTTACTCATCCCTAGCGTATTTAGTACATACGCGTACAGCTGACAACAAATATTGAGGGTGTTTTTTTCCCGCTCTTCCTTCTCACACATGCGGGTACATTCCTAGAAACTCAACCTTCTTCATACCTACTCTATTAGTGTAAGTATAGGGACACCGTAAACGGGCAGTAAAACGCGTCAGCGAAAAAGTGAAAAGTTGACTAATTGCGCAATTCGTCGATAAAAATAACTGATGTGTGAGTTCCCGGCGGTTTTTCCATTCAACAGAACATTTCATCTCCTCGTTTGTGGTCAAGGGAATAGTTATTATCATAAACAATAATAGGAACGGGAATACCTTCGATTAATATGAGTCCACCCTACAATTGCTTATTTTCAATGTACCAATTCATGCACTTTTCAAACATTAGTCTAATAAACATGTTCAAAAACAAAAAAAGCTCTATACAAATTGCTCAGTCAATTATCTGGTAGTTTCATTTTATCTCGTTGTTTCTTCGAGCAAGTTTTTGAATATTATCAGTGTTTATTATTAAATTGTGTCTCACATACTGCTGTTGTTAGTGCCAAGAGAACACAACACACTTTCAATCTCATATAGCAATTATATAAAATATTAATAACAATAATAATAATAACAGCTCTAAAAATAATTACAAGCAACTCCAAAGTATGACTAAGATTAATGACTTGTCTGAGCTACAGGAGAAACGGTGTAATTATAGAGAATGGTTAATTTCATATCGCCTTTAAATAAAATTATTCTAAATTAATTACCTGGTCACAATACGATGTCTATCTTCCTACTATTGTTCGTAATTGAGATAAATGTTGCTTCTAATATTAATACTATTATTACGTTTGTCATTTATAGCTACTCGAGAATCTCAACATTCAATGACCGTGGTCAAATAACAGCAATGGCTGAAACCAAGCCCGGTGCCGTATATTTTGCTGATGGTTCTGGGAACAGTACACCTCTCTACCTCCATGTTAATATCGTTAATACAACCTTAAGATCTTTCTTGAGGTTTCAAGTTGATATAACTCATATTCAATTACTTATCTGTAGATTTGAAATTGATATTTTCCCTTGGTAATTTATCTAAACATAACAAATAAATACTATATCCATAGAGATCAACCATTGCCCCCGTGGTTAAAACGTCAGTCTAGTAATACATGTCAGAATGTTTAAGAAAATATCTCCTCGGTACTCGATCCATTGCTTAGAATAGATACATTCAAATAAAATGGTAGGGACCTTTTGTGTGTCTGTCATTTTAAACGAAGAAGCAGATTGAAAAAATACGTATACACACACATCATACGGCCTAGGCTCAAAGAATTTCTCCACGAAATGTAGTTAAAATTGGTCAAAGCGGTTTTCAGTTTTCGCGTAGAAAGATCCGGGCAGACACAGAAGAAATACCGAAATGTTAACTAGATAAAACCGAACATCGCTTCGTTTGGTCATCAATTCGTGAATCGCTCATCTTTGCCTAATGGTTGCCAATACTGAAATACAAACACACATTGCACATTGCGAGTTATAATAGTCTTAAAACGTTCACCATATAACAGTCTTTTATAACGTCATTGAAGTCAATTTTGCTATTTAGAAGCCGGCGCCACCTTGAAAACTTTCTTTCTTATTATTATTGTTATTATTACCATGCCAACAAATACAATCAAATAAACAACCATTCCGATAAGACCCACTCAATATCTAATAGAGTAGTGTATACAACCGGCAAATGCTCTAATTATTATGGTAAACAGGAACTAAGATGTACCATCCCCAAGTAATTTAATCTTCTACCATCAAAACTCCGAGATATCCCCCAAATAGGTATAGCGAACTAAATAAATCAAAGACTGGGTACTTCAAGGAATGTTTCAAACAAATATGTAAATATTTTAAAGAAAAAATGTTTTGTTATATCTAATAGTTTATTATTATTTTATTCTTTTTAAATATATAACTGCACATCCTGAGGATAAGCCCTTAGGTAAGTCACGATTGTAATATGAAATCAATTATGTAATTTTCTCTTAAATCCTAAATAAATAGCCAAATTTAAATTATTATTATTATTATTATTATTATTAGGGTATAATATTACTAATATTATTTGATATTTTATAAAACATTAAAACTGTGATAGATTATATTGCAGTGTATTGTTAGCACTAATGGCTAGTCCTCAGAGATTAGTGCAAGATAAGTACAACCACTTTGTGACTGTCGTTGCATTTACACGTTGTAAGTTCTGGGTTCGCCTCCATCGTGGGAATACCTTCATCACCGGCCTGCTTCAGCCCAAACAATCTAATTATAATACTAGCTTTGGTTGGTGGCATTCCCAGCCTTAGGTGGCGAGGGGGGCAAGGGGTGGGGGTATTTTAACTATAAGTAAGAATGAGGAAAACTCAGTGATAGTTTGAAATACATTCTTAAAACAATTTGTTATATACGCACATAATAGGCTCTGCTATTATTTAATAGTATTTAAAGTGTAGATATTATTTTTGAAAATATTTTTAATGTTTTTAAACTATCCCTAAATATGAGTTCACTGTAATCCCTTACCAGAATACTAGCAATACAACTCTTATCAATCTGTGTTCATTTATAGTTTAAATTTATTTGTTCATGGGTCTAGAATTAGAAGTAACGAATTGCAAATTGAATTTGTATCAAGTTATGTGGCCAACTAATCAATTATTAATATTAAAATGTCTGCCTACACAATTCTGATGGCTAGGAACAAATGGATTAATATGGATTAATCAAACCAAAGATAGGTACAAGTGTTATTTTAAATTATAAATTATATTTACTTACTGAATGGTATTAAGGACTCACACTATCACCCTCACACTATTTTATCTTGAGCTAGTTCTATCCAGTCCACCTCATTACACCATATCCCTGTCTTGAGCTAGTTCTATCAAGTCCACCTCATTACACCCTATCCCTGTCTTGAGCTAGTTCTATCCAGTCCACATCATTACACCCTATCCCTGTCTTGAGCTAGTTCTATCCAGTCCACCTCATTACAACGTATCCCTGTCTTGAGCTGGTTCTATCAAGTCCACCTCATTTCATTGTATCCCTGTCTTGAGCTAGTTCTATCAAGTCCACCTCATTACACCCTATCCCTGTCTTGAGCTAGTTCTATCCAGTCCACCTCATTACACCCTATCCCTGTCTTGAGCTGGTTCTATCCAGTCCACCTCATTACACTGTATCCCTGTCTTGAGCTGGTTCTATCCAGTCCACCTCATTACACCCTATCCCTGTCTTGAGCTGGTTCTATCCAGTCCACCTCATTACACCGTATCCCTGTCTTGAGCTGGTTCTATCCAGTCCACCTCATTACACCCTACCTCTCTCAGGTAAATTCTAATAATATCCTCCTATCTGTGTATAGGTCTTCCAAATGGTCTCCTACCATTTGGTTTGCCAGTCAGTACTCTGAACAAGGTTCTAGAATCTCCCATTCACGCTGCATGTCCTGCCCACCGTAGTTTACAAGACTTGACTATACTAACCATGTCTTGTGATGAGCACAGGGTATGTAACTCATCAATATGTAACATCCTCCACTTCCTTAGTAGCCTAAACACGTTTTGGACCAAATATCTTCCTAAGCCCCTTGTTTTCGAACTCCCTAAACTTATTTTCTTCGTGTAAGGTAAGAGACCACGTCATTGTTGTGTTCATTCTGAGCTCTACATTCCTTGACAGCAGGTGAGATGACAACTTACTGACTACGTAATACTACGAACTTTCCGACTGTATTATTTTCCTAATCTTCACTCAAATATTGTTATTGCTATTTAAACTGTTCCTAAAAATCTAAACTCATCAACATCGTCCCCAATCTGTGTTCATTGTGTTCCCTTCTAAGTCTATTTGCTTGCTAGCCTCCAATAAAATTTCTACATTTCTTGCAACAGCTTTCTTACTATTGTCCAACAATAATATATGATAATTGAGGTAAATACGGTTTTTTTTTTCATCAGAACCAAAGCCTCATAATCACTGTTCAACTCCCATATGTTTATTTTAGTTGATAAACGTTTAATAATAGAAGTAGACAAATGGACCGTGGTACAGCGTGAATACGACATTAAAAGACTGTGCACAGCTCTACTAAGACTGTGCACAGCTCTACTAAGACTGTGCACAGCTCTAATAATACTGTAAGCCCGGCTCTAATAAGACTGTAAGCACATCTCTAATAATACTGTATGCACAGCTTTACTAAGACTGTGCACAGCTCTAATAAGACTGTAAGCACAGATCTAATAATACTGTATGCACAGCTTTACTAAGACTATGCACAGCTCTACTAACACCGCACAGCCTGGGTACCGCGAGAAAAGGAGCCTGTATGTAAAGTATGACCCCGCTACGAGCAAAGGGAGCAACACTGGACACACCTATAAGGAATTGTTTCTCATGAAGCTCAAAGAACGAAACACATCTTTATTATTATTCTTTTGATGAGAGAGAGAGGCAGGCAAAGGGAGTGGTCTTTCTGTCGCGACTGGTTCTCCACCGGTTTATTGTGTGACTGCCGCAACGGATTCTTAGGCCGGAGCCCCATTCTCTTAGATCTGAGCCGTGTATTGTCTTTCCCTGTGAAATTACGGACAGGGGTTAATGGGTAAGGGACAGTCCCTTTCATACCACAGCACCCAGACCCCGCTCCTAATTTGATATGCATAATATGCAAAACAGTTACAGACGTAAAAACAAAGTTTTTGTTATAGGCTCGTTGAATGGTCGGCCTTTTATCTTTAGATGGATTTTTTTTTGCTACTTTATATAAAAAAAAGTCCAGTAAGTTTTGGCGACGCTCAGTTCATCTGCATATGTCTGTTTGTCGCCAAAGCGCTTGACACGTTTATTTTCATCCGTGCGAGTTGAAAGAGGTTTTAAAAAGTGGCTGCGCCGAAGAGGATCCAAAAGGAATAGGAAGGGGAGAAGGGAGACAGAATTAAGGGTCGGGAAGGGGGGATGGTGGTGCGACCTCTTATGTGGTGTGACCTCGTGGATACCAGCAAAAAAATTATTAAAATTAAAATATAAAAGTGGCTGCAGCTACTGAATTGTTTCATGGAAGCAATGTGTCTTCTAGTTGTTGTTTTTTTATTTTATTTTTCCAAAGTGACTGCTTTCCGCTTCATGGGATTGGATCAACACACTGGAATCACCGGCGGCCTTTAACACAGCGCGATCGAGCCATGACCTGTGCTAGGAGTAGAAGCGGCATATGTCCACAACAACAATACCACCAACAAACAAACTTTGAAAACATATTTACCTGGTTCAGAGGTCAGCAGGTCTGAGCCAGGCGTCTAAAACAAGTTCGATCATGTGGGCCACATTGAAAACTGAAAAATACTGAAAGGGCCACATTGAAAACAGGAAAATACTGATAGGGCCACATTGAAAACTGAAAAATACTGATAGGGCCACATTGAAAACTGAAAAATACTGACAGGGTCATATTGAAAACTGAAAAATACTGATAGGGCCACATTGTAAACTGAAAAATACTGATAGGGTCTCATTGAAAACTGTAAAATACTGATAGGGTTACATTGAAAACTGAAAAATACTGATAGGGCCACATTGAAAACTGAAAAATACTGACAGGGTCATATTGAAAACTGAAAAATACTGATAGGGTCACATTGTAAACTGAAAAATACTGACAGGGTCATATTGAAAACTGAAAAATACTGATAGGGCCACATTGTAAACTGAAAAATACTGATAGGGTCACATTGAAAACTGAAAAATACTGATAGGGCCACATTGTAAACTGAAAAATACTGACAGGGTCATATTGAAAACTGAAAAATACTGATAGGGCCACATTGTAAACTGAAAAATACTGACAGGGTCATATTGAAAACTGAAAAATACTGATAGGGCCACATTGTAAACTGAAAAATACTGACAGGGTCATATTGAAAACTGAAAAATACTGATAGGGCCACATTGTAAACTGAAAAATACTGACAGGGTCATATTGAAAACTGAAAAATACTGATAGGGCCACATTGTAAACTGAAAAATACTGACAGGGTCATATTGAAAACTGAAAAATACTGATAGGGCCACATTGTAAACTGAAAAATACTGACAGGGTCATATTGAAAACTGAAAAATACTGATAGGGCCACATTGTAAACTGAAAAATACTGACAGGGTCATATTGAAAACTGAAAAATACTGATAGGGCCACATTGTAAACTGAAAAATACTGACAGGGTCATATTGAAAACTGAAAAATACTGATAGGGCCACATTGTAAACTGAAAAATACTGACAGGGTCATATTGAAAACTGAAAAATACTGATAGGGCCACATTGTAAACTGAAAAATACTGACAGGGTCATATTGAAAACTGAAAAATACTGATAGGGCCACATTGTAAACTGAAAAATACTGACAGGGTCATATTGAAAACTGAAAAATACTGATAGGGCCACATTGTAAACTGAAAAATACTGACAGGGTCATATTGAAAACTGAAAAATACTGATAGGGCCACATTGTAAACTGAAAAATACTGACAGGGTCATATTGAAAACTGAAAAATACTGATAGGGTCACATTGAAAACAGAAAAATACTGATAGGGTCATATTGAAAACCGAAAAATACTGACAGGGCCACATTGAAAACCGGAAAATACTGACAGGGTCACATTGAAAACTGAAAAATACTAAGAGGGTCACATTTCAGAAAATACAATATTTTGTATGTATGTATGTATGTATGTTTGTATGTATATACGTATGTACTGTACGTATGTATGTAAGTATGTATGTACGTATGTATGTACTGTACGTATGTATGTATATATATATATGTATGTATTAATATATGTATGTACTGTACGTATGTATGGAAGTATATATGCACGTATGTATGTACTGTACGTATGTATGTATGTATATATGTATGTATGTATGTATGTATGTATGTATGTATGTATGTACGTACGTATGTACTGTACGTATGTATGTATTAATATATGTATGTACTGTACGTATGTATGTATATATGTTTGTTTGTATGTATTAATATATGTATGTATGTATGTATGTATGTATGTATGTATGTATGTATGTATATATATGTATGTATTAATATTATGTATGTATTGTACGTATGTATGTATGTATATATGTATGTATTAATATATGTATGTATGTATGTATGTATGTATGTATGTATATATGTATGTATTAATATATGTATGTATGTATGTATGTATGTATGTATGTATGTATGTATATATGTATGTATTAATATATGTATGTATGTATGTATTTGGGTTGAATCGTGTGGTCTACATTTATATCTGAATAGTATTTATTATAACCAGGGCCAGGAATTTGATGACATTTTATCTCTTTTCGGTAATTTCATTCGCAAAGGTAACGTGTATATAAATACATTTTATGGCCCCCAGATTTTGAAAATACTTACTTTTACTGTGCATTTTTTGCATACTTAAAGGATTTTACCGTTTATGACATTTTTTAACATTTTTTCTTGTTTTTACTCTCATCTTGCATTTTCTGTTATCCTTAAAATCACTACATAAGATCTGTAACGGGTAACAGGATGTTTTTTTTTACCGTAACTACAACAAACTTAGAAATCTTCAAGGAAAGTTGGAGAACACGTGTTTTCAAAACTTGAAAATGTGTTGATAAAAAAATGGGTAATTCATAAAATTGTGTAAAATTGCCAAAGTAATAAATAAGTGAAGAATAAATACTTTATGTGCAAAATTATGTTACCTTTGATCAATTTCTTATAGACTTTTTTCATTGAAAACGATAATTAATATCCAGAAGACAGTATCGCCCACAATTTCTCTGTTAGTTTATTTAAATGGTATTATTTTTAACAGTTAAATTAATACAGAGCAGTGTACCATACCTAAAGCTATGACCACGGTAACTCTCTATCATTGACGCCAGATATTCCGTTAATGCTTTAGAGATGGGAAAAAGTTGGTGCGTAGAGTTTTTGCATATTTTTAAAGTATTAAAAATCGACATTTTGGCCTAACTGCTTGTCATATAAAAACAATGATGATAACCTTTACTGTAGATAATTGTATGATGAACATTATTTGTTTAAGATATATTTTGATAAAACGCGCTGTTTTAGAAACAAAGCCAAAACAATGTTGTTCGATGACTTTTGCCCCCCTCCGCACCCCCCAGTAGGTGATAACCATTGTGTCCTCATGGTTTCTAAGCAAGGTCATGGTATAGATGGTATGTGACAGATTTAATGCTGGTATCCAGACACGAAATATCAAAGGTCTAATCGAACGCACTAATACTACTAGTGTTTGAAGGGAGAATACAGCATGTTACGAAATATCCACACTATATTGGTTTGGTCAGGAAATAAACCACAGTAAAGTAATAACCCACTTCGGTGGTCGCATGATCTAAGCCGTTATTTTCGCAATAGATTAGAGTACCGATAACATGGATATTGTGGTTCGATCTCGGTCGGGTGTGCTTAGGTTGTTTCATTAAATGGTTTACAACTCTCTTTCCATGCAAATGTGTATACACTTTCTCTAAATTAAAACCTACCCCCCAACACATTGACGTAATTAGTACATAGGCATTCAACCCGAACAGGTAGTAAGGGAAGGTGCTCAAATATAAATAGATAAAAGTAACCACACTACTTGTTGTTCACAAGGGTAATACACAATATAGTAAAGTAACCACACGACTTGTAGTTTACAAGGGTAATACACAATATAGTAAAGTAACCACACGACTTGTAGTTTACAAGGGTAATACACAATATAGTAAAGTAACCACACGACTTGTAGTTTACAAGGGTAATACACAATATAGTAAAGTAACCACACGACTTGTAGTTCACAAGGGTAATACACAATATAGTAAAGTAACCACACGACTTGTAGGTCACAAGGGTAATACCCAATATAGTAAAGTAACCACATGACTTGTAGTTCACAAGGGTAATACACAATATAGTAAAGTAACCACACGACTTGTAGTTCACAAGGGTAATACCCAATATAGTAAAGTAACCACACGACTTGTAGGTCACAAGGGTAATACACAATATAGTAAAGTAACCACACGACTTGTAGGTCACAAGGGTAATACACAATATAGTAAAGTAACCACATGACTTGTAGTTCACAAGGGTAATACACAATATAGTAAAGTAACCACACGACTTGTTTTTCACAAGGGTAATACACAATATAGTAAAGTAACCATACTACTTGTAGGTCACAAGGGTAATACACAATATAGTAAAGTAACCACACGACTTGTAGGTCACAAGGGTAATACACAATATAGTAAAGTAACCACATGACTTGTAGTTCACAAGGGTAATACACAATATAGTAAAGTAACCACACGACTTTTTGTTTACAACTGAACAAAGCTAGAAGTTTTGTGTTTTATGTTGTTAGTATCGGGTCTCCTGTACAGAGTATTTAGAGAGGGGGGAAATTGTTTGATTTTCAATAATTTTCTCATTATTGATGTTTTTTTATTTGTATTTAATACTAATTCACAATTCACTATTTTTTATTTCTGTCTGTAGCTACTTAATTTTTTTTTCTATATCTTATACTCTTAACGGACTTATTTTAATTTATATATATATATAAAGTTCCTTTTTAATATTGTGACAGGACTAGAATATATGTTTTAGATGATTTGTTTTATCATTAACCTTAAGAGCAATAACTCAAAACAAACTATTGATAATATTTTAATTTCTTTATTGTGATTAAATTACATCAACCAACTACTGTATAATATTATAGTATCTTTTAAAATTTACAAAACACATTTATCTTGTATACCATATTGTTTGTAATACAACTTACTCTGTACTAAAATTACGCACAAATAAATATATACTACAATTCGTAGGCCCAGGTTTTCTGGACCCAATACATCGTTAATTATATTTTTCCAATTGTTCAATCAATAAAAATATTTACAATTTATGCTTGAATATTTGCGACTACAACATCCATTAATAATTGGGAATATTTAATACAAAGTAATAATGGACTCAGCTGATACACATATATATCGCAAATCTTTGTTTCCACTGAAAATGGGTGAGTACCATCACAAAAACAAGCCGCAATAAATAATCCAACGGATAGTGCGAATTAAAACCAGGCCCAGTCTTTTAACAGATGGAAAAGCACTAAACCCCTTGTTTATATTACGTGCTATAAATTAGACAAGTAGGTTGACTTCAGTATTTGTATTCATGGGAAGGCATGTTAATCAATAGCGTGGCGTGACTTGCAGCCAGGTTAAGCATTGTTTGTCCAAACTGTGTCTGTAAGTTGTTCTCTTCCCTCTGCAGACAACTCATTTGTCAGGTATCAATGGATAGACATTCCTGTACGAGGCATGTAGAGCAGATCCCACATGTGATTGGTCAACTGGAGACTAGTGTGGGTGGGTGATAGGGGTAGAGGGTGGATATATCACAAGTACAGTCTTAGCAAACTTCAATCATCCTGGCAACACACTACAGACTAGTGTGGGTGGGTGATAGGGGTAGAGAGTTGGTATATCACAAGTACAGTCTTAGCAAACTTCAATCATCCTGGCAACACTCTACAGACTAGTGTGGGTGGATATATCACAAGTACAGTCTTACCAAACTTCAATCATCCTAGGCAACACTCTACAGACTAGTGTGGGTGGGTATTTCACAAGTACAGTCTTAGCAAACTTCAATCATCCTGGCAACACTCTACAGACTAGTGTGGGTGGGTATTTCACAAGTACAGTCTTAGCAAGCGTCACTCATCCTGGCAACACACTAAACCACGCCACTGATGTCTACATAGCGCTTGCTTTTGTAAATATGACAGTAACGAGAAGTTACTATTTGTGCTAATGATGGTGCAGGTCGTTAACGCTAGTTCTTTTAAATAGAACCAATGGTTTAAAGGGGTTCCCGGATATTGAACGAGTAATGAAGCGAAATACGAGAAGGGATATAGTCGGTCGCTGGGTATTGCTCACTCTCCGAGAAGAACGAAGAGGAAAAATTCTCCACACTCCGGGAGGAGACTTTATTGCTTGGGGCACATTTTGTATTATCTTCACGTTTGAAGACGTAAAAAAAAGTTAATGAGAGGAAAGGAATTAAGTAACAGGATTGGAAACACGCTGTGCCCACCTCCTTGGAAAGAAAACGAAGACATTGGAAACCCCGAGGGAGAACAAACTAAGAGAATAAATAATTAAAAATGTAGAAACTTGATGCTAAAGAAAGTTTAGTCATACAAAAAAAAATTACAACTGAGATGTATATTTAAACTAAAGACAAAATAAATTCCTTCCCCGTTGCATTGGGTTAAAGGAGCTGATTAAAGTGGTATGAGTCTTGTGTTCGATTCCATGATGTCCCTGAAATAATTGTCTTGTGTCTTATCTCAGTCAATATTCTATTACTAGAGACGTCAAGTTTCAGAAATCGATCTTAGGAATAATTTTTAATTTCTCTTGACACCTCGGAGAAAATTGAGCTCATAATTTTGATAAATGTTGACGTTTTATGACCCCCTGAAACAAAAATTTGTTTTCGCAATGGCGTCTGTCTGTACCTCAGTCTAGAGCCAAAACTGTTTTACTGGTTGGGATAAAACTTGGTATCTGGAGTTTTCGTAAGGTCCACCGAGGGGTTTTTGAAATTAGTTATCTAACCAATTTAAGGGTAGTTTACTAAAGGGGAGAAAGTGAAAAAATTGATTTAGTGGAAATGCGCTCAAATGATTTTTACTAAAGTTTTTATCTATACACTGTTTATCGTTATCAACAAGATGGCAGCTCTCATTTTACCATGAAAAATACTTTGAGGTTACCTTACAAAAGGGAAATTTTCCAATTTTCATCTTTTCTCCGCAACTATTAAAAATAAGAAATACTTATCCACTTAAAGTTGTAGTTCTGTTAAAGATAAAAAATCTTTTATTTGAAACATATTTTAATAAAACCAATATTTTTTTAGCTTCACGAAAATATATCAATATTTTAAAACAGCCCTGAAAATGAATTTGATTCTTGTGCTCTTTGGTTGACAAAGATGTTTCTCTTTTCTCAATTTTTCTGTAGCAGTGTTCCTAGTTCCCAATGCCATAGAGTAAGTATGTAACAGTGTATATTATTTCATTTATGATCTTTGTGTAGTGTTTTTTACAGCCATAAATTATGTATGGACCTATTATTTCGTTTGACAAAAAAATCTTATAAGTTTTTAGTAAATGTCTATTTTAAGGATGAAGCTGGATAAAGTCTATTCGGTGCACCGGACCATTTATTCTAGTTTAAATTCAGTTGGTTCCGTTTCGCAGAGTTGTAAATTAACGTTATTATTGTAGGACGATATCTTTATCAATTGTGCAGCTAGATCTGTTATCTACGGTATAATTCATTCTTGGCAGTAGAACTGTAAGTTTTTTCTCTCCTGCTCATGTAGGTCTTCTATGACTTTTGGTGTTTGGTCAGCTGATCCTATAAGCTTATTTTTCTTTGTCGGCTCTCTTCTATGAATATATAACAGTCGTCGGAGTTAGTGAAGTATACAAAAGAAGAATATTGTAAATTGTAAGAGATTCAATTGAAATATTCAAGTATGCTAAGTTTGTCATATAAACCAGCTGGTTGGGGTTTAATTGGGCTTCACCTTAGAGGTTAACATTATAGGCCTATGGATAAAACATAGGTTTGATTGGTTGAGATATTTTTTACTTGATAATTGTACAAATATTCATTTGAGGTTTGCCTATTTAATTTTAACTATATGTATATTTAGTTAAAAATTGACCTGGCGGTCTAGGGGTAAGGTGTCAGACTTCTATGCTGGCGGCCGGGGTTCAATCCTCGGTCCTGGCAAAGATTTATCTGATTACCAAACCCTTCCTTCACCTCTGACAAGACATCTTGTGAATGTGAGGAATGCCAGGCCTCTACCGTGGTTCGGATTCCACGTTAAACTGTAGGTCCTCCATTTCATCTCACAATCACCCTACCATTACACATTAGCATAAGTGCGTATAACCCGAACGGGTAGAACGCGGTGCTAGTAATAATAATAGTTAAAAATTAACTATTAATAATTTAATAATTCTTGATTCACTTTAAAAATTGACATTTTTGGCAACCCACAATACCTTATAGGTGACTTATATTAAATCTCCTGAATGCACGTGTAAATGTTATTGAAATGAACTAGCACAGTTGGTAGACGGTATGAAAAATCTGTAGGATATCTGAGCTAACTCTACTAAGTTGGACTGGGTTTAGACCCCTGGCTCTATAGTTATTTCTTTGAATGTGTGGATCCGAAACATAAAATGTATTTATAAGGTCTGGATTAAGTAATATATGATGCCTAGTTATTGTGATTCTTGGCTATGATGTTGCACCAAGTTATATTATTTAGAATATTTGTTAAGGAGAGAATAATTAATCTTATTTTGATAGGAAATAAAATCGTTAGTTAAAGCTATGATATTTTTTTTAGTAAGATGTATTACACATTTTTCTTTGTCTTAAACATTCCAAAAATAGTATATTTTGGTAAATGATGTATACACCTAAAATGTTGACAACAAATTACAAATATCATAATATTGCGCGTCTGGGCTACATCATTCGTGTCACAGTAGTGAACATATTAGCCAGTATTAATGTACCGTTGTCCAGAGGACGTACAAATGTACACACCGTCGAGATCGTAAGGTAGCAACTTATAGGCTCAGCCCGCGTGGTATGCTATACCTCCACACATGACTGCAGAATAGTTTGCCTAACTACGCCCAAGGCCGGATTTAGAGAAAGCCTTAACTCCTTAAATCATTTCTTGACTGTAGGGAAGGAGTGACGGGGGAGGGGTTATGTCTTTTTGCGATGTCCAAATGGTTTAATCTATTAAATTAATTCTACTTTTTTGTTCCCATCATAATAAAATCAATTATTCTATACATACTTAGTTAATTCATTTTGTTTGGTCTCATTAATACATTGGCTTTTTTTTTTTTTTAGCTGTTAAAGATTTAACCACGCAACACATTATTTTGGCAGCAATTCTACCCACATTTATTGGCCTTACATGTTAACATAAAGCAGGTCTCCCTTTTTTCAGAATGTTTATTACTGTGAATAGTTAATTTTGAATTTATTAATGATTAATTATTGTATAACACACATGTAATGCAAATAACAAAATAAATCTAAAATATTTTTACTTTATTTTTAAAACGCCGAGTTAAAAAAACTTATATAATTTATGGGTCCCAATCCTGATTTAAAGTATTTTATATTATTTCCTGATAGACAAAAAAATAATTATAAAATCTTATTCATTGGACATATTTTAGTTATAGAAGGGAATGTATTTTTTCTTGAAAGTTATTATGATTGTCTATATAACTTTGTGGTACCATAGTTCGTTTCCATACTTTATTTAATGTTACCAAAACGGCCATAATATAATTATTAGTAAAAAGTTTTGATAAATTCTTTGATTGATAACATTGTTGTTTATTAAGATTTACTTTGACTATCATTTTCTAATAAATTAAACGCATAATGTTAACTGTGGTTCTGTTTTTGTCAAATCTGTTTCTTTTTACTAAATCACTTTTGAAAATCCAAACCATAATATTGGTTATGTCTTCTGCAAGTATTAATATAATATCAGAGTGGGGAGGTTTAATTGAATAAAAAATAGGGAGAAATTTTGTTTTTTGTTTACGAGCTTAAAAACACTTTAAATGATATCTATGCTTTTTTAGTGTTTGGAATGTAAATATCTTTAAGTATAAAGATATTGTAGTTCTATACTGTTTTTAAGAATGTCTGTCTATAGCCAAAGATACCTGGAACTTCATAACAGATGGTGGTGCATTTATTTCTATTCATTAGGATGTCTGCTAAGGGAGGATCTCGCATACATATAGTTAGGGTTTGAGTCTACGTTAAAGATACGGCCAGTTTTATTTAAATCTGTAACTTAGGATCTCTCGAACCATATAACCGATTGCGGTGCGGTTTTTCTTTTATACTGGACCAATATCTAGGCAGGCTTTAACATTATTTGTGTATAATTAGGTGTTTCAGTGTGAGTCTCGGTGAAGGACCAGCTGGATATTTGTGTATATCTCTGAAACAGCAAACAGATTCTGAGGTAGTTTATTATATTCTGTAGGATATTAACCAGGCAAATTGTAGCATGATATACTTAGGTCTTGGGTTTAGAGTCCCTATTAAAATTTCGTATGGATGTTGTACATATGTTATTTACGATATTTATAGACACATAAGCGGTTGCAGTGAAGTTATTTTCAACTATGGAGGATTTATATCCAGGAAGGTTTTAAAATTAGTTTAATCAAGTGTTTTGTTGTGAGTCCCTGGAACTGCTGACAGGCCTAGTAATAATGGACTTTGTGGGTCAGCTGGAAGGTGAAATTCGGTTCTTACACGAAGGAGATATTATTGTTCAGAGTGAACTATAGGATAATATTTATATGTAATATAATATTAACTATTTCAACTACCTCTGCTACTCATCTGGGCTACATGCCTTAAATATGCCTTAAATAATTTGTGTGGGATAGTGATGAAGAAGATACAAATTAA
This sequence comes from Timema shepardi, assembly GCA_902151425.1. Taxonomy (NCBI): domain Eukaryota; kingdom Metazoa; phylum Arthropoda; class Insecta; order Phasmatodea; family Timematidae; genus Timema; species Timema shepardi. Next base: position 16,964 of record CABFVX010006621.1, read on the forward strand.
GAGGATGTAAACACATTTACTAGGAGGGAAGCTGAGAAACAATGTAGGAAAGTGTCGCTCAATATTTCCGGCCAGTATGAGAAACCGATTTCATCCATAATTGAAAATGAACTACTTGAGAATTTTTTTGTTCACGTGACTACCGATGCAGTATAAAATAAATCATTTACAAAATTTCCTAGAATATTTTTTTTATTTTTTTATTCTGTTTACTATAATATATCAAATATTTAATTTTGTGTGTATTCCGAGCACTGGTCTATGATATATTATTTTGGGGCTTTCTTTTTTAAGTTCAATCATAATGTTTTTACTACAATGAGATTATCAACAACTCTCAGACCCTTCTCGGTTGCGAAGTTGAATAACACGCTAGTTTCGTGTTGAGCTAGACTGACAACGACGGGGAGATTGCGGTTCAAATCTCGCTTGAGTGAACTGGGGTGAGTTTTTTCCTAAATGGGTTTCCGTTCTTCCTCCACGCATATGCGGGTTCACTTCCTCTAAATTCAACCGTCAAAGTTTCTAACCCCTTAGAATAGTACTTAAGCGTATTTTTTGAACGGGTAGTAGGACGCGCTGCTAAAATTTAAAAACTCTTAATAAGAATGTGTATGCAATTCCTTTAAATACTCTTTTCTTGTCCTATTGGTTTAAGATTGACTATATGAAGGTTATCTGAGAAACATTGAAGTTTTTCCTGGCATTCAAACATATGAATGAATAATTAATTTCAAGAACAAATAAATTATGTATTTTGTTTTATGTTAAAATCTCATACTCCTCAAATAATTATTGGTTATCTTATTATTATTATCATCATTATTATTATTAGAAAATTTTTCTAAACCAATAATCCTACAAGAGCATGAATTACATATTTACTTATCGGTAAAATAGTGGGAATTTTAGCACAAATAATAGCATGTTTTTCTACTGAACTGAAAAACCCAGGTTCGATTCCTGCCTCGTGTAACTTTTATTTTTAGAGAAATGTCTGTTTCTCCTTTTGAATTGATGAGCTAATGGGTTGGGGATGTTGTGTATTTTCAAGTTTTAAGATAGTATCAAAGTCGTCGTGTGCTTATTTTAGCAGTTGGTTCAGAAAGTTCGCGTTAAATATCTCCGATAACATTTTAAAATAAAACCCTAAGACGCTACGCTTCACTCTAAGTGAGATCGGTTATTACTTATTAAAGAAACTAACAAAACTAATGTGTATTCATTTATATTAAATATAGCTTCAACTTTATCTGGGAGCCAAAAGAGTTAGTAAAAAAGACAACTTACAGAAATATATCTGTGGCTTAATAATATGTATTGTTTGGCTAGTTTTCATTCTTTACTCATCTTTAATATACGAGTGTGCGTTGCACTTGGTGCAAGTTATTTGGATTTCATACCTAGGCTAACCATCCTCTTCTCGTTTATGTGGTCCTGCTACATTGAAAGCTATCAGAACGCAGCATTCTTTATTATTATTATTATTATTATTATTATTATTATTATTAGTAGTAGTAGTAGTAGTAGTAGTAGTACCGTATTTTACTACCCTTTCGGTTTTTACTTACGCTAATATGTAATGGTAGGGTGATTGTGAGAAGAAATAGAGGACTTAGAGTTTAACGTGGAATCCGAAACATGGGGGAGGCCTGGCATTCCCCACATTCACAAGATGTGATTAATACACGTCTTGTCAGAGGGGAAGGAAGAGTTTGGCAATCAGATAAATCTGTGCCGGGCACGTGGCATTCATGGGTAAAAGTACTGAGAGTAATATAGAAATATTTCGAAAAGTATTATTTGCATATAAATAATATAATTTTACTGTAAAAAACATTTGTTTTTACATATTCCTAAGCTTTCCAGAGTTTTTCCAACATTTTTAATATCCCGTTTATGAGACCTTTTGTTTATAAAAATTGATAATATATGTATATTATTATTATATTTAAATATTTATAATATATATATATATATATATACATGTATATATATTTGAAACCCTCCTGGTAAAATATTTCAAAACTATTCCGCACAATTGGGTAAAAATGATAATAATAAAACTCTTTTTTAATGTATCACAAATTCCGCTATTATTATTATTATTATTATTATTATTATTATTTTTCAAAATTCTTACCAACCTTTTTTATGTGGGTACGCTAGCACTTAACTACAAACCAAGCTTTGGCTTAATATGTCTAACCATTCAAGTGTCGAGATCTGTGTAGCACCAAAAAACATACATACATACATACATACATATAACGTGAGTTTTTAATAAAGGTTCCATGCTTGGTACAGAACCCAAAAAAAGAGTTGTTACTTTGAGTTTAAATTGATTAAACGTAGTATTAAAAAAACCAATTTAGCGTGAAAAGCCCTACCTATAAATTAATGTAGGGCTAAATCAATAAATCCTTACATCTTTAATAACAGGGATTGGATATGAGTGGTGATAAGAATTTTCTAGTGAATCGTTCCCCCCTCCTTGGTATCAAACCTGTCCTTGTTGTTTTGAACACTATTTTGCCCACTACATTGTAATGTATGAAATTGGGAAATTCATATTGAGGGTTAAGGTCTTCTAATACAGACCAGCCAATTGGAGCCAACATTTGGGCTAAATAAAGACACTCTTCTGTTTTATAATATAACTAATATATAAACGCCAACAATCGATTAGTTGCTAAATAAATCATATTCCACGTGTTTAAATATCTAGCAATTCTAGTCCAGTTTGTTGATGATGGGGAAGTTAGGGCTATAATCTCAGCCAAGCCTATTGAGGGTGTTTGTTCCTAAATTGTTTCAAACGTTTCCTCGGTGTTAATATGGATACATCCACATTTAATTCGACTTTCTTTACCATACATAATTCACTCGCGTACAATTATGGTACAGCCCAAATGGGTAGTAAGACGTGGTTGTAAATTTTGTTTGATATATAAATGCATTCTAACATATTTTCTTGGCTATTTTATCCCTTTCGCCGTAGCATGGAAAATTGCAATAGAATAAATTGTCTACGTTTCTTTGAATGTTTTCGAATATACTCGTAGTATATATTAGTTTTCATTACCATCTCTGAAACCTCCAACAAATAGATGTTAAGTTCCTGAGGGTGGTTCGAAAAGTAACCACCGTTCTAGCGTGGCGCTAGCAGTTGTGCGCGGATCGCCGCCATTGTCACATCTACATGCTCTTTGATTCAGTAAGCGTTCAGCTGTGACAGTGTTAACTTTGTTCATTTGCGCATTCGCTTGGTATAACCTCAAAACATGAGCTCTGCAATAAAAAATCCCGCGAAACGCTAAGTGCGTGCTGTAATAAGATTTCTTTCGGCACAAAAGTTTCAGCAGCAGACATTCATAGTCAATTGTGTACTGTTTACGGTCCAAACATTATGAGTTAAGGTGTTGTGAAGCAATGGGTTCGATTTTTTAAAAGTGCTAGAACAAACATTCATGATGAAGAGAGGAGTGGTAGGCCTTCTGTTGTGAGTAATGATCTTGTCAAGAAAATTGACGAAAAAGTTCGTGAAAATAAAATATTCACCATCTCTAAACTTTCTGAACAATTCCCGCAAATTTCTTCTACAGTTTTATACTAGGTTGTCACCGATAAATTAGGTTACCAAAAGTTCTGTGCTCGGTGGGTAACAAAACCAAATGAATGGGCTCTGCCTTAGACTTCCTTTCATGCTACGACGTGGAAGGAGAAGTTTTGTTGAAGAGAATTGTGATTGGTGACGAAACTTTGGTGGCGTACGTAAACGCCGAAACGAAACAACAGTCGATGGTTTGGGGCCATACCAATTCTTAATGCAAGCCGAAGAAAGCCCGCCAAACTTTGTCATCGAGGAAGGTTATGGTTATGGTTTTTTGGGATTCTGAGGGAGTTGGAACGGGGTACGACAATCACTTCAGATGTCTACTGTAAAACTTTGAAGAAAGTTAAGCGAGCCATTCCAAACAAACGTCGCGGTATGCAGACACTCGGTGTTGTGTTTTTGCATGACAACGCTCGTCCTCACAGTGCTCGAAAAACTCAAGAAAGAGCTTTTAAAGCAATTCAAATGGGACGTTTTTGGTCATTCCCCTAACAGCTCCGACTTGCCACTAAGTGATTTTCATCTCTTCACTCACATGAAGTGGCTTGCGTCGCAACACTTAGATGACGATGACGAACTTCAAAATGCCGTGGAAGATTGGCTACGCGCCAAGGCGGCTGAATTTTATGAAGAAGGAATTTGTAAATTAGTGAAACGCTATGACAAATGATTAAATTTAAATGGTGATTATGTTGAAAAATAGTAAAAAGCTCTAGTTTTAAGATGTATATAATAAAATATTTTTCTATACAAGTTTTTTATTCACAGCCAATTGGAGGTTACTTTCCGAACTGCCCTCGTATTATGATTCTTGGTTGGCAATTAAAGCTATAACTCGTGGAAAACTAAAGAGCAATAACATATGGCCAATTGGCATTTAAATATTTTTTTTTACTAAGAAGACATCATTAACGATATACTTGGTTTTTAAAATACGATCATTCAAATAAAACCATTTCTACCATCTTCAGAATATTGTGAATGCCAAACTCTTCACTGTCAGGCCTAATGGAACATCACTGGGAGACAAACTCCAATGCTACGCCTTTTTAACTTCTACTAGGATCTTGGTTTCAAACCGACTCCACTATCATCGGGCTCATTTAATACACCATGCTGCAAACTGGCAAATTACGTCATCTCTTGTCAGGCCACCACTTCACCGGGGAATCTCAGTCCAATCATATTGATATATAAAATCTAATATTGAATTGATGAAATTCCTACAGACATAAATAACTGCACAAAAATGGGCTAAATTGAACCATAAATATTAGGAAGCAGAAAAAAAATCCAGTTTAAGCTTCTTCGGGACTCACTCCAAAACACCCGATTACAATTATTATACTGAAAAATGTCTGGATAAATACTCTAGAGAATAATAAAAAATACACCACAGTAATCATGTGGTTCCATCAATATATACAAACAATCGTGTGGGGTTTCACTGGGACCCACACATAAACACCCGATTATACATTAATAATGCTAAAACCGGCCTGGATATTGGTCCAGTTTTAAAAATAATACTCGCACCGCAATCGGTTAAATGGTTCCAGAGATCCTAAGTTATAAATATAAATAAATCCGATCGTATCTTTAACGGAGAATCAAACCCTAACTGTATGTATGCGAGATCCTCCCTTAGCAGACATCCTAATGAATAGAAACAAATGCACCGCAATCTGTTATGAAGTTCCAGGTATCTTTGGCTATAGAAGACATTTTTAAAAACCGTACAGAACTACAATATATTTTTACTCAAAGATATTTACATTCCAAACATTTAAGAAAAATCATAGATCTCATTTAAAGTGTTTTTAAGCTCGTTAACCAAATCAAAATTTCTCCCTGTTTTTCATTTATTTAAAGCTCCACACTCTGATATTATATTAATACTTGCAGATGACATAACCAATATTATGGTTTGGATTTTCAAAAGTGATTTAGTAAAAAAACAAACATATTTGACAAAATCAAATCCACAGTTAACATTATGCGTTTAATTTATTAGAAAATGATAATCAAAGTAAATCTTGATAAACAACAATGTTATCAACCAAAGTATTTATAAAAACTTGTTACTAATAATTATTTTGTGGCCGTTTTGGTAGCATTAAATAAAGTATGGAAACGAACTATGGTACCACAAAGTTATATAGACAATTATAACAACTTTGAAGAAACAAATACATTCCCTTTTATAACTAAAATATGTCCAATGGATAAGATTATATAAAATATCTTTCTTTTGTCCTTCAGGAAATAATATAAAATATTTTAAATCAGGATTGGGACCCATAAATTATATAAGTTTTTTAACTCAGCGTTTTAAAAATAAAGTAAAAATATTTTAGATTTATTTTGTTATTTGCATTACATGTGTGTTATACAATAATTAATCATTAATAAATTCATAATTAGCTATTCACAGTAATAAACATTCTGAAAAGAGGGAGACCTGCTTTATGTTATCATGTAAGTCCAATAAATGTGGGTAGAATTGCTGCCAAAATAATGTGTTGCGTGGTTAAATCTTTAACAGCTAAAAAAATAAAATAGCCCATGTATTAATGAGACCAAACAAAATTAATTAACTAAGTATGTATCGAATAATTGATTTTATTATGATGGGAACAAAAAAGTAAAATTAATTTAATTGATTAAACCATTTGGACATCGCAAAAAGACATAACCCCTGCCCCATCACTCCTCACGAACAGTCAAGAAATGATTTAAGGAGTTAAGGCTTTCTCTAAATCCGGCCTTGGGCGTAGTTAGGCAAACTATTCTGCAGTCATGTGTGGAGGTGTAGCATACCACGAGGGTTGAGCCAATAAGTTGCTACCTTACGATCTCGACGGAGTGTACTAATGGTACATCCTTGCCGTTGAGGCTTTTTGCATGTCCTGATGAGATGAGGTGATGGTGATAGTGAGTATGAGGGTGTGGAAATAGTAAAAACACTTAAATCTAATTTAAACCTAGCTAACCAAAATCTGGTGACCGTTGGGGTGATTCCCCTTCTGGGAAAAATACACAAGGTACCAGCCGGGAATTGGACCCGGGACTCCTAGTCTCATAGCCAGGTGCACTGAACCTAATACCACAGGGTCATTTGTCCAATGATAATAGTACAACTCATAATAAATCCATTTAAAACAGATGAGAGGCGATATTAAAATAAATTAATTAAAACATTTCATTAAGTTTAAAACATTCCAAAATAATGTATTTTAAAATATGTATTTGTTAGTTTATTAGTCGTGTGCTGATAGAACGTTGGGCTTAGTTAGATGGTATAGTACTAACTAAGCCGATACATAGAACGTTGGGTCTAGTTAGATGGTATAGTACTAACTAAGCCGATACAACTGTTCTTTGTATCAGTTCCCACATCGCTTGCCATACTCCTGTAGTGTACTGAGACCGAATGGTAGAGTTGTGATCAGATTGCACCCTCGCCAAGATATCTCAAGGGTTGAAGCTCTCCCCGGGCAGACCAGACATTCTCTTTCCCCTTCCATACCCTTCCAACCACCCACTGCTTTTAATGGCTGACTTGACATTCCCAGTTTACGAAACGACGCAAAGAAAAAACGGGGTAAAAAAAGATGAGAGGGAAATCTTTTGACTTGCCTGTCTCTCTTTCTCTCCATCTTCGTGGAGAAAAGGGTAAAGTAAGTAAACGCTCTTTCGTTAGATTCTTAGAACAGTCTTTTTGAAGGCTACAAAGACGTAATGAGGCTTCTTTGTATGGAAACGCGTTAAACATTTTAATGTTGGTATAATGTGCCTACACTGTAAGGAAGATTTGGCGTGCATAAATAAGTAATTTCTTTAAAGACGTTGATCACGCAGGGCCAGCTAGAAAATGCTTCCTTCAAATACAAGAACTGAATATTATTTTTCCTGATGGGAAAGATAGGGCCTATATAGCACGAGAAGGTCCCTGTAGACTCTTCCCCGAGCCGGTAGGATCGAGTGTTAGACTTGGAGGACCAGTAGAATCGAGAGTTAGACTTGGAGGGCTGATAGGATCGAGTGTTAGACTTGGAGGGCTGGTAGGATCGGGTGTTAGACTTGGAGGGCTGATAGGATCGAGAGTTAGACTTGGAGGGCTGATAGGATCGAGTGTTAGACTTGGAGGGCTGATAGGATCGAGAGTTAGACTTGGAGGGCTGATAGGATCGAGTGTTAGACTTGGAGGGCTGATAGGATCGAGAGTTAGACTTGGAGGGCTGATAGGATCGAGTGTTAGACTTGGAGGGCTGATAGGATCGAGAGTTAGACTTGGAGGGCTGATAGGATCGAGTGTTAGACTTGGAGGGCTGATAGGATCGAGAGTTAGACTTGGAGGGCTGATAGGATCGAGTGTTAGACTTGGAGGGCTGATAGGATCGAGAGTTAGACTTGGAGGGCTGATAGGATCGAGTGTTAGACTTGGAGGGCTGATAGGATCGAGAGTTAGACTTGGAGGGCTGATAGGATCGAGTGTTAGACTTGGAGGGCTGATAGGATCGAGAGTTAGACTTGGAGGGCTGATAGGATCGAGTGTTAGACTTGGAGGGCTGATAGGATCGAGTGTTAGACTTGGAGGGCTGGTAGGATCGAGTGTTAGACTTGGAGGGCTGGTAGGGTAGAGTGTTAGACTTGGAGGGCTGGTAGGAACGACTGTTAGACTTGGAGGGCTGGTAGGATCGAGTGTGTGGATGTGTTGTTGTTTAGACTTGGAGGGCTGGTAGGAACGACTGTTAGACTTGGAGGGCTGGTAGGATTGAGTGTGTGGATGTGTCTTTCGTGAGACTTGGAGGGCCGGGAATCAATCCCAACCAGGCACATCGGGGATGTTTATCCACGTGATTTTATATCTTCTCTTCAGACCAATTTTAGTATCCGATTGCTTATCCTTATTATTCTGTTTAGGTATAAACCTAGTTTCAGAGAGTATAAATATCACTCAGGCAGTAACTGTAACATATTGAGTACATCCATACACATTGTAGTAATCTGCCTTGGCTTAATGGCTGTGTAGAGAGACAAGAGTTCGAACTCAGGTCACGTCTAAGTTAATGTTCATATAAAATTAGCATATTTTTAATCTCTATTTGGGTGATTTGTAAGTAGACCTACGATTTCTATTTCAAATTATTTTATGACTTTTTGATTAAATTGCTATGCACTCGAAAGCTCGGATTAAAATTCCCATTAAAATCCATATTTCAATAAAATGCTCAATAGTGAGTGACTATTGTTGAAAGGGAATGGACGAAGATTGGTAACACCTCTCTTCCAAGATTATTGCAGCGCCCGAACGACTCCACCACTACCAAGATGAAGTTCAATGGTTATGGTCTTTTTAGGGGTCAGAGGTGGGGGGAGGGTTCTTAATAAAGATAAACCCACGAGGATATTCTACCCCTGAGGTTTATAACTTTGAAGATCGGTCAAGTATTCTAGACATGTGACGTCACAACCGACTTGTGGGAATAAAGTCTGGAGCTGTTATAGGAGTGTTAGGACAAAAAAAAAGTTGATTAATTTGAAATTGGGCTCATTCATCTATAAATGACACTATTCTTTATTTGAGTAAGAATAATGTGCATTTATTCTAGTGTTGATATTACCTTCTGTAATACACACTCGAACTGTGAGCAGGCTACTAACTAAAAACAGACCAGGAATATTGGATACAATTTTAAAGGTATCTTAATCAAATTCGTCGAACATATTTTTATATCAAACTGTTAATTAATCTTTCATCTTTAACATTTAAAGTGCGTCTAAGAATTTGACGCAGAGTTCCCCCTTTTCCAGACAAAAAGGTTCTATGTGACTACATTTTAATACGTTATTGTTTAGTGTTTTTCCCCTTGCAATAGCAGTACAGAGACCAGATGCGATTTAAACTTTATATTAGACTACAAGAAGTGCTGATACAATATTTATACTAATTCTGTTTGGTGTGAAAAGGGTATAGAGATATTCACTTGTCTAGCATGATAAGCAACGTGCCACATTTTACCTTTGCTCGAGATAACGATAGCATTATTGGGAAACATTATTGAGAGAGCTAAACCAAAAATAAGCCTTGTTGATGTTTTCAGTCGTGCGCGATTCTAGTTTTAGTTTACTGGCGGCAGGTGGCCGGCTCCGCGAGAACATTCCATCTATTTAATGTATCAGTGGCGGTGCGATTACTTGATTGTTAATATTTGTTGTATGACGTTGCATTGAAATGTATTAGTTGTGTATTTTAGTGTATAAAAAGTGTATCATAGATCACACGTGTTTCAAAACCAAAGAATGCTATCACTTAGTCCAGACAATAAACCTGCAAGGCGAGCACGGATCTCTATGACGCGTCACCGCTATGAAATATCACCAGCAAGGCGATCACGGATCTCTATGACGCGTCACCGCTATGAAATGTCACCTGCAAGGCGATCACGGATCTCTATGACGCGTCACCGCTATGAAATGTCACCTGCAAGGCGAGCACGGATCTCTATGACGCGTCACCGCTATGAAATGTCATCCGTAGCGCGTCGTATGGCTGAAATGCGAGCATCTATCTTTTTAACGGCGTCATACGATCGATGACGCTGCCATTTTCCCGTCATTCATGTCATAACTTACAGTCGCACTCAGAGGGCAGTCTTAACCATCGCCATAGCAAATATATTTTATAAATAAAAACATTTAATGAGTGCTGGGGCTGTTCAAACTGAATCATTAATTTATTTCACGTTTATGCAATCGGTAAGTAACAATAATATTGCTGTAATAATTGCCTAACGTATTTGTTAACTGACTGAGGTGTAAATATTGGCCCGTTTCAGCTGTGTGATAGTTTAGGATTTTGTAAATTATTTAGGGTGACCTGGTGGTCTAGAGGTAAGGTGTCAGACTTCTGTGCTGGTTGCCAGGGTTAAATCCTCGGTCCCGGCACACATTTATCTGATTACCAAACCCTTCCTTCACCTCCGACAAGAGATCTTGTGAATGTGGGGAATGCCAGGCCTCCACCGTGGTTCGGATTCCACGTTAAATTGTAGGTCCTTCATTTCATCTCACACTCAGCCTACCATTACACATTAGCGTAAGAGCGTATAACCCGAACGGGTAGTAAGACGCGGTGCTAATAATAATATAAATAATTTATTCTAGTGAGTGGTGTATTTGCTTAAACTCTTAATTATTTTGATTTACGTTTGTACAAATGAAAAGTAATAGTGTTAGTGTTGTACTAATATAATAATTACTTAAATGATTTGTTTTTATTTACCATTTAACTTTATGAAGTGTAAATCATAACTTTATAGCTAGACCTACAAATAATGGTGTTTCTTTTTAAAGTTGTGCTGACTGTTTGAATTTAAAATATTCGGCTAGGGACATATTTTTATAACTTAAACATTTTGTAGGCCTAATTATGTTTAAGGTTTTTATAGCTATTACAGAGAATTGTGTTTTTAAGGCTAGGAAAGACATAGTAAAATATTTGGCAAGGAACATGTTTTTATAATTCAAACATTGTATATTATTATTATTATTATCACCGCGTCTTACTACCCACTCGGGTTATACGCACTTACGCTAATGTGTAATGGTAGAGTGATAATGAGATGAAATGGAGGACCTACAGTTTAACGTGGAATCCGAACCACGGTGGAGGCCTGACATTCCTCACATTCACAAGATGTCTTGTCAGAGGTGAAGGAAGGGTTTGGCAATCAGATAAATGTGTGCCAGGACCGAGGATTGAACCCCGGCCGCCAGCACAGAGGTCTGACACCTTACCCCTGGACCGCCAGGTCACCATAAACGTTGTATAGATGTAATAATGTTACAGGCTCTTACAGCTGTATGTTTACTGGCCTTTACGAACAATTGTGAAAGATTTCTCTGTGACAGCTTGTAAAACATCTCTTAGTCTGTGAGAAGAGTTAGAACTATATAGCAGCTGTCAGAAGTGTGGATCAAAACGATGGAATCATGAAACAAAACATTAAGTTGAACTATCTTTAAAAAAAATCCTAGATAACATTTTAATTTGTATACTGAGTTTAACTAGGTCTACACAATATTAACTAATTATGTATGAGTTTAACTAGGCCTACACAATATTAGCTAATTATGTATGCGTTTAACTAGGCCTACACAATATTAGCTAATTATGTATGAGTTTAACTAGGCCTACACAATATTAGCTAATTATGTATGAGTTTAAACTAGGCCTACACAATATTAG
>CABFVX010006622.1:0-37947 GCA_902151425.1 Timema shepardi
CAAGACACTAAATATCAATTTCATTTATTTTACCATACACTTTCGACGCTATTTTTCAAAATTTCCACACTTATTGTAATAAAGGTAGAATATAATTCTGGTGATTAGTATTTTATGTTTCAAATTTAAAATCTTATCATATTGAATTGACTATGCGATTAAAATATAATGCATTATAAAAGTTATAATTTTTTTTTAAATTATTATTTACAACCATGTCTTAATATCCATCCGGGCTATAGACCTACACTTAAGTACTAATTAGGCTAATGGATTAGTAATTGGAATGATTGAATTCACAAGAAGTGAACCCGCAAAAATATAACCCTAGTTAGTCTGACCGAGATTTGAACTAAGGTCTCCCCGAGCTTGGTGGTCTAGATCAACACGAAACTAGCGCGTTATCCAACGGCGCCCTCGTGTTGGGTAATTTTCTATTTAGATTGTAAGAATAATGGAGAGTTATATGATTCCCAGGAGTATATTGGTTATTGAGGTGGTTGTTGGAATCCGAGTGAAAGACCATGGGCCAGATATCTGAAGCCAGTAAGGGGGAGTGTAGAGGAAAGGGAAGAGAACTGGGAAAAGGTTGATTGGGGGAGGGGGTGTGAGGAGAGTAGGTGGTGGAAAATATAATTATAGAAACGGACTCTGCCAAAAGCTCGAAGCTGTCCATGATAATGATGATTTTGTTTCAACACTCTTTCCACTCNTCTTTCCACTCGAACCCATAGTCGGTGGTCTTTATTGTTTAGTCATGGTATGCCATAGTCAATAGGTTCTTAAAATTTAGGTCGTGATTCCCCCAAGGGGTCGCTAAAGATAATCTTGGTGTAGTAGCAAGCATTTACAAACGGGATTAAATAAGATTATTATTTTAGGACTCTTGAAATTATTATACAATACATTTGTTCAACTTATTGCATAGGAAGAACGTTGCCCTACAAAATTACACAAACAAATTTTTAATAACCATTAGTATGATTCAACAAGATAAATTAATGACGTCCACTGATTGAAATTATAATTTTTTTAAATTGTATTTATTGTATCAAAATAACTGGCCATCATGTTATTAAAGGGAGAATTACAGTTGGGTCACGAACTTATTCTTGGGTATTGTTTCTCATCTCCAGCTGTTGTGGCGCTCTATTTAGGATGGTTGTAAATGTTTTCTCAAGCCGAGTGAAAACAAGCAAGGGAGGATAGAGTCTCTACACATCTAACGAACGATTGCGATTGAAAAAAAAATTAGAATAAACCAACATAAATGCATACGAACGCACAAGGATGCACGAACACATGCTAAATAACAAAAACAAGCAATTAAGCTGAAAAGTCTATTGTTGATGACCCTCCGTCCATATAGTGCATATTTATTTAATGTTCTAAGTATGGATCTGTGGCCTATAACGACAATTGCTCATAAACATTATGGAATGGTGGGCGAAAAACATAGAGTTACATTTTTCTTGAGGTTCCCATGCCTGAATGAGACAATTATTTTCTTTTTTCTTTTTGATATATTGTTTAAGAAAACATTTACATAAAATAAATTATCTAGTTTAGTCTTATCCAAACTCTTCATTTTAATCTCTCATATTTAGTGAAAGTACTTTATTAACTAGTAAATACTGCTATTTCATTTTTACTTCTTCAGGAGTAGTGTTGTACGTGGTTGCCGAGCTCAACCAAGCATCATTTTTCTTGCTTACTATTTTGTAGCCGGGATCGGAACGATTCCAAACAACAGGAATATTTCAACGTCATTGATAACTGATATTATTGTACATTTGACCTCTCCATGTCGAGGCAAGCGCGCACTCAGAACTCATAGAGAATGAAAGACACCGTCCATACCTGGTTCGCACAATAACGAACAAAACTCTTTTTCTTTAAGTCCCGACAAGCTGGTGGCTCGCGTTTGGAGATGTTTGATGTTGTTTGTTCGTGTTCGTTTGGAACTATTTTACCGTCCACACCATAAGATTTTGTACGTTTTTGTTCGATCGTAAATGTATGTTCATGTTTATACATCAGGTAAATATTATGCCCTGTACACACCTGACAAATGAACTAGCAAATACAACAATAACCCTGTAAAAGTAAAAAAAGGGTAGTATTTACAGGTAAATAAAATACTTTCAATAAATGTAGAATATTAAAATGCAGTCTCGATAAGACTATGGTAGTAATTTATTTTAAATTTAATGTTTTATTAAGCATCACATTGAAAAGAAAAAACGAAAGATGTCTCTCATGCAGGCTTGGGAACCTTAGAAAAAGTAGAACTTTATATGATTCGCCGTTCGGTTATCACTACATTATATTTATGAACAAACGTCGTTATACGCAACAGCTTCATACTTTGAACATTAAATAAATCTGCTCCATATGGAAAGACCGTCAACGAAACTAAATATAGGTTGTTTGATTGCTTTTTTCTGTTTATTCGCCTGCGTTCATGGTTGGTATTGTGCGTTCATGCGCGTCTATGTTTGTTTGTGTTCACACTTATATGTTTGTGTTCATACCCGTTTATTCGTTATTTGTGCAAGTGTCTTTAGACACAACAAAATACTTAGTTAGCCTAATATTGGCTAGCCTAACATAGTCTAGCCTTGTTTGAGATAAATATGACAAGTGGGGCTGAAATCATATCCACCCGCAGTAAATACACTTTTGGGATAAGGGGTTTCTTTTCTCGACTGTAATATAGCAATGGTATAAAGGTCATATTCTCTGTATTATTGCTTCTATAAATGGCTGGTACAGGAGTATTTTTATGGAAAGATAAATAGTTAGCATGGTAAACAGCGGTTGGTTAATCAGGCTCGAGTTAGGTTAAGATATATTCTTACCACAGCGTGTTTTTGTCTACTGGGGCTATAAACTGTTGTACTAGTTACGATAATGGTGTTAGGGATTAGGAAGGCTATATTTGAAGGCAAGTGTAGATGCAATTATGTGGAGAGAGATTGTAAGACCATTTTGAAAGAAAATATTCAATACACCCAACCGTGAATTTAACCTCGATCTCCCCATCATCGACAGTCTAGTCTACTGAGAGAGTTTAGTTTAGTTTATTCGTTAAAGAGATAATAACATACATTTTCATGAAAAAATAATAATAGCAGATACCAACATTAAATTTCTAAAATATAAGTTTGACTTATAACACATAATGAAAAAATAACAAATGAAAGATACGACGGGTAATTAAAAAAAACACTCCAATCTTAGATGAATAAAATTTAACTTTATGAGTTACATTGTCATGAAGAGTTAATTTTCAGATTGGGTACCAATGATATTGGCCCAGAGAAGCTCCACTACAATTGGTGAGGGCTGTTGTAAGACATGTCATATGTGGCGGTGAGGATGAGCAGGCCCCCGGGGATCGGCACCAATGGTTCTGAAAAGAAGATTTTCTTAGTTTCGGAGTTTACGATAGCATCTATCAGTTCAATGGTACAAAATGAAATAGAGAGGTGGCAATCCTGACCCAGCGTAGATCTACTGAGAGATTAACGCCTTAAACTATGCGTTCACCCAAGTGGTTGCTAAGATATTCATATGTTTCACATCCTCATAATCAATATAATTATCCGTTTATCTCACCGGACAAAAAAGGAGGCTCCATGGAAAGGATGTAGGATTAGCCGTAGCAATGATACATTATTACTAGATAATCTTTCTGCAAACTCATGTACAGATTGATGTAGTCCAGTCACTCCATTATTATTATTATTATTATTATTATTATTGTGTCAAAATAAGGTTGCGCATTCATATCATAAACGTTTTATGATTATTATTTATTATATGTAACAATTGCCTTTTATAATTTTCTTATTATTATCTGCATATGTAAAGTTTGAAAATCGATTATAAATATGAAGGCCGAATTAATAATACTGTCATAGCCACGGAGCAATGTTGAATATTTGTTTTGAATTACATAACTTGAGTGAACACTCGTGCTAAAATCGCTGGCTTAGCATCCATGAAGTAGCGAGCTAGAAAGGTTGCTGAGGAATACTGGAATACTGACAATTCATAACTTTAACTAAACTAGTTGACAAAGAAAGGGGCCATCGCGGGGTTTAAAATACTTATTTTTTTGGCATCGGGATTGTATCAATTCCATCGATATTGCAGGCAGTCACGCTGACAAGCTACGTACCTTACCAGACTACACCTTTGTGTAATCAGTAGCATTTGTACTATGAGGTAAACCATCTAGCCCATGGTCGTGAGATCAGGATTTTGTATGGGTCAAGTACAATGTAAGTCAATTCCATCGGTGTATGTTATCACGAGCTATTCCAGTTATTCCACGAGCGTGGGATTCCATTCTCTTTTTTCCTTTATCTTTATTCAACATCACATTTTGTAATATCCTTTAGTAAATACTATTAAACCAAAACTCGTATAAATAAATATATTATTTTGAATCCCCACAATTACCTTGCCAGCACCTTAACCCTCCCGCAAGGTATCCTGACAGATCAAACCCACGGGGTTTATGTCGTGACAGTATTAACTATCATTAGTGGAGGGTGAGCTTTATTTTTGGTGAGGCCCGGTCAAGGATTACCTGTAATGATATTTTATCACCGCGTGTTAACAGATTACATTATATTCACTTAGGATTTCCTAATTTTTAAAAATCACTAGAATTACAAAATCACTAAACAAATCAAAAACAAAAAGAATAAAATAATATTGTTTTTTTATTAAATTTACTAAGTGATTACGTTATTTGTACAAAAGTTGGGTGCTTCTTAATACTAGCTCATGAATACCACAGTATTTTAAGCATTCTATAGCTATACGCATTACATGCATTGACACATGTTTTTGGAATGACATTTTGACATCGGAATCAATCTGTTCCAAATATTTTCAACTTTTTTAAATTTTCCATTAGATTTGCACGTTCTTCATGTGTTTGAATTCTTTCACATAAATGTTTAATCAAGATCCTTACAGCCTACCGTTTTATACTACCCCTCACCTCCAAATAATAAACAATAAAAACAATATAATCTTTGTTCTTCTTTAGTCACCGTTAACCAAAATTGTTTATCAAATCAAACATTAAATAAAATATTTTTACCTTGTCATCCACTCTTATAAATGTATAATCATTAGGGGATGTTCCAAACCTTTTGATTTCCAACTTTTAATTTTAATTATTTCTTTTAACGAGTTATCTTTATTTTTAGGGTATTAACATATACTAAAACAGAATCACATAAACGAAAAAAACAAAATATAGACCACCTTTATAGTTTAGCGGGCCACGTGTCAGTTTTACTGCAAACATAGCCGCGAGTAGTAGTGTTTAAGTTATGACGTCATATGACTGAATTTGTTCCGTCCAATTAGCCATTTTTTGCTCAAATTTTTTTTTGTCTGGAATTAATCCCTAACGATATTATTAGCGTGAGCCCAAAATTTTAGTGTTTGGATAATATAAGATAATGCGAGTCTTTTTTATAGAGAAAAAAAAACTCTAATAAAATCAGACTCTAATCTGTAGGTAACACCTGATCTCGTGGGTTTATTGTCGGGCGGACCAGATCGGATAGTCTGTAGGGCCGATAATATATAAATAAGTTAATAATTTTGTGCCTGCTTTCGTTAGTGTTAGTGTTTTTTAATGTTTTCAGTCATCGAGCTTTAGTCAGACTCAGTTGCTCTACAGGCGTCGACCGATGAGGTTGTGTGTGCATGGTGTTTTTCAACCGACGGTTACAGTCCTTACGAAGCCTTTTTAAGGCCGAATTTGAGTGTTTTTACGTGGATTACCAGTGATCATTTACAGGTCTGTGTTTTGAACCATTAAATTCAAACCTTATGTTTTTTAACGTAAAATCTTTCGGCCCCTTTTAGGGCAAATATTTCTATATTACGAGTGCCGGTTCAACGAACGATTTTTAGTGTTGTCGGGAACGGCCAGTGAACGGTCGACCCACCAGCCGAACCCAAAATTGTGTGGAATAGCAACATCTAAACCCTCAAAATATTAAAATTTCTACTGGATCTGACGTTGTCGTCACCGGGACTGAATAAGAAAACTACACCATATCAGAGAAGTCCCAGGAGGGGAACATGGACACGCCACTAACAGGAGAAGGTACCACAAGGGAGCCCGTTGGTCCCATTTACAGCCCAAGACCTAATAACGCTAACGGCAAGGAAAATTATTCGCCGCGGGAGACCCTAACTGCAGACACACTCATTGGAACAGCCGCATATCCAACCAAGCTGGCCACACCTTGTCAGATCATGCAGCCCTGAATAACTACGTAGTAATGGCACCGAAGGAACCGACGTTCTACCCCTCCAACTACAGATATCTTCCGGATGTGCTAGATGTCATACTTACGGACATCAATCAACACCTTGAAGATTTTCATACTTTGAACGAACTGGACTCAGACCACATCCCGGTTTTCTGTAGGCTACTACTAAACGCCAACCCCCGAAACTCTTTCCTTAGGAGAAATATCCCAAACACTGATTGGCCCAAATACCTGGCCACCCTGGAAAGAGCTATACCACAAGAGTGGAAGGTAGAATCGACTGAAGAGGTGGACCATTCGCTCGCCCTCCTGACGTCAACAATCCTCGAAGCTCATTGGACATCAACCACTTATGAAGCTCCAATAATCAACCTTAAGATGGAGCACCCAGACCTAAACTTACTGATAGCACAGAAGAGTGAAGCGAGATATGATTGGCAGAAATATCGCTCTCCTAGGAATCGGGTAGTATAAAATCGACTAAGGGCCCTAGTTCACCGTAGAGCGAAGCAGCTCAAAATGATCCGATGGAACGAGTTTATCTTGGAAAGAGTCAACGGGGGGACAGTGTCTGGAAGATCACGAAACAACTAAAAGGCTCCAGCCAGAGAACTAGAAATTTAGCCCTCCACGGACGGCAGGGTATGACCTACACAGCCGCGGACAAAGCCGAAGCCATAGCGGTGTCTCTTGAAGACCAATTTAAACAAGCAGCGTCCTCCAAGACGAGAACTTCTCAACAGTGGTTAAAGAAGAGATTAAACTATTCATCGTAGAACCTCCTGTAGTGCCACCCCACTTGGTGTTCAAACTGGAAGTGGAACATGTAATAAGGAGGCTGAAGAAGAAGAAAGCCCCGGGAGCGTATATAATCTCAAACGAAATGCTGTACCATGCCCCCGGTACATTCATTACCCTTCTGAATGCCATATTTTCTTCCCCGCTAAGGTTGGGCTACTTTCCAGAAGTTTGGAAGGTGGTGTACGTGATATCCATACCAAAGCCAGGCAAGGACTCTAAATTTCCACAGAACAGGAGACCTATCAGCCTACTTAGCAGTCTTGAAAAGGTGTATGAGAAAATCATTCTCGAAAGGCTGAAACAATTTGCCCTGGAACACCGTATATTCCCCGATATTCAATTTGGATTCAGAAACCACCACTCCACAGTCCACCCAGTCACCAGTCTTATAGAAGAGACTACAGAGAGCTTCAACAGGAAGAATACTATGCTCGCTGTTCTCATGGACATGGAAAAGGATTTCGTTAATGTCTGGCACGCGGGACTTCTTCGGAAAATGATCACCTTCAATTTCCAAAAGACATTCACGTGGTAAGGAACTTCCTACGTGGACGCTACTTCAGAGTGAAGATGGAAGGAAAGAGATCATCTTCTCACATCATCACAGCAGTAGTGCCTCAGGGATCCACCTTATTACCTTTTCTCTACAGCGTATATGTCACTGACATCCCTACCAATCCAAAAGTTAGGGTTAGGGTTTTTGCTGACGACACTCTTTTCTTCACTTCACACAGAAACATCAAATATGCTGTTAAACATATGCAAAGGTTCTTGGAAAAGTTCGGCGACTGGCTGGAGAAGTGGAGGATTAAAATAAAACCGGCCAAATCCATGGCCATCAGAATATCTAAAAGAAGGATCCAGCCACAGGACCAGTTTAGGATTCTGGGATAAATCATCCCCTACTCAAACGAACTTAGATACCTTGGCGCCACAATAGACTCCCGCCTCAATTGGAAACCCCATGTTGAATACACGAGGAAAAAGGCGATGGGGGTCTTCGTCAGGAAATACTCACTCTTCAAGAGCCAGCAGCAGAACATCCAAACGAAACTTCTCCTCTACAGAAGTCTGATCCTGCCGCTACTCGTTTACGCCTGCGAAGCGTGGAGCTATGCTGCTCCAAACGTATTGAATCAACTGCAAGTGATCCAAAACAGTTTACTCAGATGTATACTTGGTGTAACAACAAGAACATACAACGCGTTCATCCATGCAGAGACTGGGACCAAGAACCTAAGATAGCTATATGAAGACCGTGACAGAAGCTTCAACAGCAAGACCATACTGATGGAGGAAAATGAAATATTCAGAAACCTTGGGCAGTACAACCCCCGAGAACCCAGGAATTACAAAGAGCCAAGACTGGAGTAGAAGATCCCTACCCAGCTCCACAAATCACAACCATCCTATCCTATTGCCCATCACCTATGTCCTAAGGTAACCCATCCACTCTAGCCAACTTGACAAATGTCAAGCAATCATTTTTAACAAATTCGCAATCACTTAATCATGCCTCACTTAGTGTCTAACATGGATGTTGTGCTTTATTTCAGCTCATCGAGAAATCACACACCCCAACTTACACATCGGGCCTGACTGCACTCATGTCTACCATCACAGTGTACTAGGGCCTGATATAGCTACTACACAACACAACACGCTCTCTATTTCACACCTCCCCTCTAAACTCCATTTGCCTCCCACAATCAATAAACACTTTCACTAAAAGAGGTCATGGTCTGTGACTACAGATCGGTACTCTTAGGTATTAACAAGCCAACTACCTTCTATGAGGGTCGCTTCTGACACTCAGAGCTAGTAGACAGGAAAACAAGGGAGAGTGTGACTACCTGCTTTCTTAATTATAATTTTTTTTCTAAGAATATTTTGTATAATAAAAAGAAAGAAAGAAAAATGTTTTTTAATGTTAAAAAAATCTTAGTGTGGCCCGGTCAATGTGACCCATAATATATAATATTTATATATTAAATATAATAATTAAACATATGCATTTATTAAAAAAACTGCTTAGTAACTGACATTGGATTATATAAAAACTCAACTAAGCCATTCCTGGTTAAGGTCACTACAAATATTGTACCATGAAAAATGGTTTCGAATTAAAAATGTAAGAACTGGAGCTTTAGTGCTACATGAAAGAACGATATTGTTATACGTCACTGTTCCTGTAGGGTCAAATATGAAAACTAAATATTCCCTTTTAATTTCAATCAAGCTCCCAATCCATATTTAATAAATAAAATACTATATAATGCCAAATAATATATCCTATATATTATTTCATTTTTTAACATGCCTTTTTCTTAACTAATCCAAATGTATCAGGGGATAGGATTATTTTTCCCGACTTCTGACATAGTAAATTAATCATTCGATAAGAAAAAATTGACAATCCGATGGGTTTAACTCAGAAAACATCGCCATAATCTCTTATGACTTCACTAACTCGTGCTAATTGAAAAGAAAGATAAATTAAATTTAACTGGTCGTGTGAACTGAGACCCAATTTTAATTAGACCGTTTAGCATTTCATCTGTCTTTTTTAGCTTCATTACTACCAAATTTGTCTGGCACGTACTTTAAACCTAGATAGAAAGAGATATTTCTGTATTTTATATCCATGTAAAACTGACGATGGTTATTAACTATAAAATATATGATTAATTATTGAGAAAAATATTCATATATATTTTTTTTGAATTGATCCTTTAGGTAAAATATCAACTTAAAATCCAAAGATAAATTTTTAGAGTGGTAACGACATGCACACGACTTAATTGTTATAAACTTGTTTTACTCAACTTTGATGTATGGAGGGAGCGTGGCCTACTGTTGACAGAACTACTAGTTTTAAGATTTCTGATTGTAAGCTTGTGTTATAATCCAGTAAGTTAATTAATAATCTAATAAGGTGATGCCCGATGTCCTTTATGATGCTAATACTATTATATGTACTCCTTTTAAGGCTAATTAATTGGTTATGATATTAGTAGATTCTTAGGTTTATTAATAAATATGCCTACTCTCTGTTACATTGACAGATATAATATTCGGAGAACTAGAACTCATTTATTCTATCCGAGTAAGAGTTTGAGAAAGAAAGAATGTATTTTTTTAAGGACTTAATTAAATAAAATCTAAGGAATGTTTTCTATTCTTTGTTTTTATCAACTTAATAAAACGTTATGGTTACCATTCATTGTACTAAATCAATGAGTAACCAAAGCATACATTATTTTATTTCTTCACCATGTTGTTAAGGAGATTCGAAATATTAAAAAAACTCCACAATGATGAGTTCCCCAGGACATTCCCTCGAATTGAAGAAAGAGAAATGAAGAGCATAGAACTCTCAAACATGGCTCCTCTACAAACTGTTATCTTCACAGCATTGATCTTTTCGGTGATAGTTCTCTCCGTGAAGGTGGGCATCTATCAACTAATCCGGAGAAACACGAGGAACAGGAAGAGGACAAGATTAACTAAGGGATAAGAGGCAACCATTATATTTATTTGCTTATAATGTCATAAAATAAACTAAGTAATATCAATAACTAAACTATGACCAATGTTTATGTCTTTCAGATTAGCTAGATGATTGCAAAGAAAACATTCTGATCAATGTTTTAGAAGACTGTCAGTTTGCTAGGACAGTGCAAAGTAAACACTCTCATAAATTATTTTTAAATAAAGCTTGGATACAATATTGTTTAATATAAAATAATATAAAGATAACAAACTTATTTCTTGCTAAAAGGACATTGTATTAAAGGAGTTACAATACCAATAGGTGTGCTTCTGATTGGTGCCTTTCATGTATATCTTAAGTTCTTTCTGGAACAGTATATTTATTTGTGACCCATACAGATGGTCAGATTAAATACTTGATTTCATATAAGGATTTAGGAAAGACTATAGTTGCAATATAAATTACTGTCAGCTTAATATTACAAATAATGATTTGAAAATGGAATAATATAAACGCAGCTTAAGGTCAGGTTAAAATTTTGAATCAATTTGAGTTTTCTTAATATTAAAATAAGTTTAAACAATATTATTTTAAAATTGATGATTCAGCGGGAGTGGATTTTAATGACGTAGGCTTATTTAAAATGTTTTGATCCACGACTCAAGGTTATAATCTTAAATAGGCTATATGTACTTTGTTTGAAAGTCATATTATATTGTACACTTCATTTACCCTGAAATGTAAGTTTTACATCAACGATTTACACTGCTAGGAAGTCGTATGTTTTACATTTCATTAACCCTGAAAAGTATCAGTCTTAACTCGACATATTGAACTGTAAGGAAGTGCACTTATTTACCATAAAGGTATTACTTTATCCCTATCTTATTAGCTATAACATACAGGAACCATGTGAAGTAAGCTTTCTACCTTATAGGGTAATTATTGATTAATGGATAGGCAATGAGGATAGTCTGATTATTTTAGAGTTCATAATAACCACTTTTATATAGTTTATTTAGAAGACGTTTCAGTTAATGTACTTGATAAATATATCATTATATAATTGATGCATTTTGTGTTAGTTTCAAAATTTAAATGGCTCTCAGAACTATCAAAATAACTATTTTTAAGTATTTTAGGCGTAAAGTTTTAAGATATTTTATCACTCTTTGATTTAATGTAGTATAACATTCTTTGAGTGCTGTACATTTTATGTAAGAATCTTATTACTGACAGTAGAATATATTAATTTTTATCGTTTTTCCTAGATATAATTTTAAATATATTCAAACTAGATTGTGTGTGCTTACTTATATGCACACCTATGTATTATTTGAACTAATAGTTAAATGTAATGTCATTTCATAAAATCAATGATTGTATTCTTTTAAAACATTGTAAATACAGATCCCTAGTACTACCAAAATAATATTAGCCTTTTATTGATCTTACTATTATTTCAGTATTTGAAACACACTAAGAAATATTTTCTTTAATGGCAAAATTTAATATAAAAATGAATGACTTGGGTCTCAAAGTATATTATAATTAATAATATGTCTATAGGCACGAGAATAATCAGCTATGTATGATATTTACCTTTAATAAATTCATATTTTTGAATCCTCAATCTTTAATGCAATAGCTCATTATACTAATCAAAGGCATAGTACTATTCATTAACTGGATTAACTTGGACTCTTTACATCCGTATTATGTTAAAACATTCAATTTCTTAATTTTTAATATAATTATCTTTTGATAAATAATGTTTGTTATTTTTTTTAATGTATATAATATATTTGTTATTTTTACGTACTGGTATCATAAATGACAATGATAATTTTAAAAATTTTGAGGTGTTGTTTCTTTAGTATCAATATTTCATTATATAGGTCATCTGAAAGTAACTGGTAATATTTGTATACTAAGTGAGGGAGGCCTATTTAATCTCATTATCATATTTTACTATGAAATTGGTGTTTCCTTTATTAAAACTAAATGTTATTGTTATAAATACATCAAGTAATTTTTTAATGTAAAAACAAATATTGTTTGTTGATAATGAGAAGAAGTAATGTGAATAAAATATCCATTATATTAGTAGAACCATACATTTTATTCAATTTGAGCATTCTAGTGGCAGAACTGGCTATCAGCTACACATTTTAGGGAACCATGATAGCGAAGGGAAATAATAAGGCACTTTTCTAGAATATAGTGGATGATAGTATCGTTTGAAAATCGTTTCCACTGAAGTAGATCAGGATAAAAGTGATTTAATATTAGTCAGTAATGCTCGCCGCACACCCTATTATGACGCTGATGGCTTGGACTGTGCTACTATACAAAGAGTCTGTATTTTTTTACCTATTCCTGCAAACAGATATTTATATTTTTTGAAAGACATTTTAAAGTTTACTAAATAGAAAGATATTATTTACGAATCAATCAATGTGTTATGAAAAGATTATAATTATAAACGTTATTGACGAGAGCTGTATTAAAGATAGACATGAAACATTATTATTATATCATAAATAAAGATGGTCAAAAAACCTTTAATAGTCAAATATTTTGTGCCAGTGGAACAAAACTTGTTAATATTAAGACACATTAATACTAGCGTTGGAAAGATTTTGCAAAATGAGGAAAATTGAATTATTTATTAAATGTAAAATGTTGTAGTTTACAGATTGATGATTGCTAGAGGTAGTTCCCTTTCTACCTGTGTTGATATGCCACGTGATCAATCATCATTTGACGACGGGATTTGAGATACTTCTACACTATTATTGGGTCTTTAATAAGAAATACCAACAATGGTTAAACTACAACAAAATTTGTAATACTAGGTACCAATGGAGTGATACATATTATACAAAAATAGCCAATACATAAATATAGGTTTTAAGAACATCAACAATTTTGGTCTTTAATTGGTATGTATATAATTCATTATGATGAAAAAATAGTCAATAATTCATATAACTAAAATCTCTAATTTTTAATTCTTCTCATAACAACTGAATTTATTAATAACCTATTCTTCTATCTCATTTCTTGCTGTATAGCTCAAATTTTATAAAACCAAATTATAATATTATTTTTACCTTAGGAATATATTTTATTGATATTTTTAAAAATTTATTTCAATTTTTTTTATTGGTTTTTAACGGAGTTGAATAATCCCAAATAACTAACAATTATTATCATTTTGTATAGTAATAATTGTTAGCTACATGATATAATCTCAGACTTTGGTGTTCTTGTTATCCTAATTTATTAAATTTAACGTGTATATTTTAACCAACAATGGTAATTTAAACTAATAATTATATGTTCTATAATTTCAGTTGTTATTTGTATTTCCACGTGATAATTTGAATGCTCCTCTTGATTAGCAATATTTAAAACAAAATAAGTCAATATTATATTTTATTTATATTATCATTGACCAACTTTCCACAAGATCATATCTACAATATTTTATTCCGGTCATGTCGAGAGCCAACAATTGTCGTGACCTGATGGATATGTTGCTCTTCAGACCTTAAAACACGCGAACTATTGAATGTTGACGTATACTATCTCCTGATATATCAGACACCGAACCACTCATGCTCTTCTGGTTTATTTCAGTAGGAATACGAATCCTCGATGACCTATTTAGTTAAGAGACAACGCTCCCAGTCTGTGCAAGTTCAAAACATGCAATACACCCACACATTTTTTATTCAACTAGCTTTTTATTTCCAAACAGACAAAATATATTAAACCATGATTTCCCTACAAATGACCTTAGCTAAAAGATAGGAAAATCCATCAGATCTAATTTCATGTATCCATACGCCAAACTTTATAATTGAAAGCCCCATATGTTGAACATTTGTTACTTTTTGCAGTAAAAGTTTTTAAAACAATTTTTCTGTTGACCTTGGTGAAGTGCTCCTCCCAGGACCCGATGCTCGTGGGTTCAAACCCAGCCGGGGTTGATGGATTTCTCTTGACACATAAAAATAAATCGAAGCACAACTTCTTTGTAGTGGAAGTAAAGACGATTGTGTCATGGAAGTTGTGTGAAAATACCTTTGCTGAAAAACTGGTGGTCTCTTTGGTTCTCGCTCGTAGACATTTTCTGGTGCTGATATAATAGGTCAGTTAGAAAGTGCACTTTTATTGCCTAAGCTAATTTAATAACTACACAAATTTTTGTTTTTATATTTTGGCGTTAAAACGTCTTTAAAATTATTGGCATTTGAAATTATGAAAGTATCCATTTGGATATTATATCTCTCCACCCTTAGCGTTTAACTGACAAATACATTTATTTATTAAAGTTTTATGTTAGTACTGCGTCTAACTACACGTTCTTGTTATACTAATATGTACTAATTATTCTAAGGGATTAAGGATTAATTAAGAGAATGTGTACTCACATGGAGAAATGAAATTGAAAAAATAACAAATAAAAACTACACTCGGAACACACTACCCGGATTCGAACCGAGATCTCCCCATCATCGACAGTCAAGGCCATCACCAGCCAATAATTTCAAAGGTGGAAGGTTGGTGGGTAAATCATTCAACTGCAGAAGGCTAGAAAAACTTCTGAACATTAAACATCTCTAGAAGCTATCTGAAGTATTTTTTTGTGTGACATAACACCATATCTGCCACAGGTTAGAAAAAATCATAAATATTGAACTTCTCTAGAAGCAATATGAAGCGCTTTTTACGATAACACATCCTCTCAATTTGTACTTGTGCCTTATTTTTGTTATGATTTGAACCATAAATAAATACATATATTTTTTGTTCATTAAATATCGGAGGCGGTTCTGACTACGGCCTTGTCGGCAGGCCAGTCTCTCGCGAGAGCGACGCCTTAGACCATTCGACAACTAAAGCGAGTGATCGCACCTTTTGTACCACCCATAAAATAAGTATGTCATATCCATAAGGTCACATTTATTATTACGTCCAATGTGTTAATGGTTCCTGCTACTGGGACTGTACGTGCGACCAGAACGCCATTATCATATTGTTCCTGACGATGAATACAGGTAGCGTCTAAAGCTGAGCCTTGAAATCAAACGTTTCAGTAATCTCGTGAGCGTGAATATAATATTGATAAGGTTGTTAATTTTAATGAGTTTGTCTGGTATTGGAAGTTCTAGAGCTTTCATTCCAATATTACCTGTTCGGTGACATCTTGCGTGCGGGACAGAACGGAGGGAGGAAGATACGGTGTGTTATCATGCCACCACAAGCGAACTAAGGACTAAAACATTTCTGACCTGATCAGATACATCGGTGACTATGAAGTTAACGAGTTCGATCCCCTTCTGGTTGTATTGGGGTTGTTTTATCTAAAAATAATTTTACACTATGCCTCAAAGTGAATGCAAATCAATTTCCTCTTATTTATAACTTATGAAGCTGCACCATTAGTTTAAATATGTATATGGCCTCACTGGGTAGTAAGTCTCGGAGTTGAAGTCTAATTTTAATAGGAATGCCCTTATCTGACAGCTCTACCTGATAATATATCTATATTTAGTATTCACACGTCAAATCATGTGATTTGCGGCTGTCACTTCTGTAGATATTATCAATGCCTGTAAAATAACAATAATAATGAACCTGAAACCATGGACCTGAGGAAAAAGGAGAATACATAGATGGATCACACTAAGAGAAGAATTAGCTTATTGGTCGAGGAAGGAAGAGGGGATCAGAGTACGACAAGTTTAACTGATGGATGATCTCAGACAAGAAAAGAAAATGAGGTTTTGAGGAGATAAAATAAGCTGCTTATAGGACAGGCTTGAGGAGTCAGTTTAGGCACGGAATCGGATTAGTAGAGTTATAGGGTTATTACTACTACTACTACTACTTTTTACTACTTCTACTACTACTACTAATAATAATACAATAATTTCATTTTATTTAAACTTACGTTAATTTAATTTTCCTTCAATAGGCTAGCATTGATATTGGAGGTGCTGACTCACATTGAGTTTGTAATTCAAGTATGACAAAATTTGACTTTTATTCCATGTTCTGGGGACCCAGGCGAGTATGATAAGTGATGTTAGCGATTCCGGGGTTAAACGACAACCCGTGGGGTGGTGGATAGCTCAATGCATTTTACTAATACCAATAGTTAATCAATGTAAGGAACTTATTTGCACAACACATTATTCTTATCAAAATAAGTATTGGTTTATAAATTAACAAATTAAAATTTAATACACAAAATACATTTCAGTTTAAGAAAAGAGTTAAACGTTAAATAGTGGTTAGTCTTCCAAAGATTGTCACTTTCCTCAACATTCAAAGTTAAATTCAATTAGCTTCTTCACCGTTCTCTTCTTCGTAAGTAATTAGTTCGTTGATGTTGAAGTTCTTGCAGCCATTAACATGACATTAACAGTAAGCACAGAACCTAGTTTCGGATAGATTACAAACGCAAAAACTTTTCAAACATACATGTTGACACTTGCATGGTAAAAGCAAATTTTTAAACGTACTGTTTCATTAGAACATATCGTATGTTACCTTAAGAATCCGTAGAGTAGCCAAATCTCAATAAATCAAGTGTCTCAACAAATGTATATAATGAATTCTCACAAACATGAAGTTGAGCTAATAATTGGAGTACATGAAGACTAATATTATTTAAGACTTTTGGTTTTACCCAAAATAAACTTTGTCTACTCCCATCACAAGTTTGTCCAGGCTTCTTGATATGCTGTAAATATTACTACTCAAGTACTGTTATTTGATATTATACATATGTATTTAGGTTTAAGAAACCAAGTATTGATATTTACTGTTTTCCTTTGGGATTTTAGAATTCTTTTTTTGTACCCAGTTTACTTGTTGTGTCATAATATGTCAGAGCATGTAACGCAATTAGAACTTCACTGACTGAATCCCCATAATACTCTGAAACAATAAGGCATCCAAGACATCTATTTTCACTGATCCCGGCAATTATCAAAAGACCAATACAACTAACCGCTGTGAATGAATCCAAAATCGAATTCTAAGTATGAAAACGTCAGTGTCAGGACTGTGAATAACAATGCCACGTTAATAGTTCTGCTGAACAGCTTCATAAGCATAAAAAGAACATTCTAGAATCAGCCTTCAAGTGAAAACTTTAGAAATGTGTTACCCTGGAAACATGTTGTTCATAGTTTTTTCTGAGCATTCGGTTCCATTCAAAAACTTTACACCACAAGAGGTCAGATTTTTGGAACCTAAGCATTCTGTAAAAAGAAATTCGAAATGAAGAGACAAAAGGTTTTTTATTTTCTTTACTGTGTAGGTATCTTGACTACTATTTTGGTAACTGTTTTCTCCCTATTTTTATTCTCACAATTAGTGAATCTCCACCAGCTGATTCTCTCTCGATCTTCAAATTTTATGGATGATTTACCATACGTGTCAAAAACTACGTCATCTATGTAGCATTAGTCTGTTGCAAGACTTTCTTATTCTGTCCAAATGCAAAATTTATAATACCACAAATATTTTAATACTCGAATGGACCACAACGTGTACTGAATGTTTAAATCCCGTTCCATCAATAAAGTGCACTTCATCCGGACTAAGAGGAAATATGTTCATATTTCTTGTGAAATTGATCTCTACCGCAATTTCTTTCATAATTTATTTTTATTTTTAGAATGGCTAATCAAGCACCATGATACACCGATGCAGGGGGATAAAGCATTAATCATGCTTTATCAACTCTGCAGTGCTAGTGTTTCTCTGTAATGCTCAAAGAAAACCATACTGTAGATAGTTATTTTCTATAAAGCTCATTTTTTATTATCTTTCTTATTGTATTATGTTCCTGAGTATGTGAAAGATTTAACAGCTCTCCATTTAGAAAACGAAAAATGCTTTTAGTTTGGTCAAATAAACACTCCCATTAACGTAACTACATTTCTTTACCGATGGGTTACACCCTGAGCAAGAATGATTTTACTTCTTCTTCATTAACCACTAAGCCACTCACTTTGTTACGTAAACAATTTGTTTCACTGATTATCATTTTCTAAAAGGAATAGGATAATTTTTTGCATATCACCTTCCTCTCCGACTCTTATATTTGTGCCCCATTCATTGTGCGAATATTAGTCTATGTCATCCATGGGATCTGAGATAAAACCATAATTCATTAATAGTCTCATGGAATGACGATTTAATGTGATATAGTAGACACCATTTGTTTGTCGCTTGAATAATTCTGGATATTCATGACCAGCCACCAATAACTTCAGACGAAAGGATAACTATTTGTTAAGGACATGATGTCTAACAACACAATTACATTTTCCATTCTAATATTTTACTGAATGGTGTACTTTTTTAAAAAGCATAGGATCCATACAAGATGTATTTATTTTATATTTTACCTACCCCCTTTGTCTTTAGATTTAATTTAATTCTAAAATTAAACTACAAAAAAATCCATAACAATAACCCTAACTAATAGGAAAACAATAAGATTTTTTTAAATCTTGATAACATGAATGAGTCGGAAATTATGGTGGAAACAAAATTCCACCCCAAGCGTGCTAATCACCGTATGTCCCACGGGCTGTCGACCACCCCCGAAATTGACAACATAACTTTTCAGAATCAAATGGGTCCCCAGAACACGGAATAGAAGTACAATTTTATCATACTTTAAATGCACACTCATTGTAAACTCTTGTTTGGTGTAAGAATATATGATTTGAAAATAAAATAAAATAAAATAAATACATCATGTTTGTATACAACAAACCACATATTTAGATCTAAAACATAGAAAGGAGGAAATCAATTGCAAAAATGATTCATTAATAATAATAATTATTATTATTAAGGAATAGTTTACAATAAACAAACAGAAAGTATTGACGATAATCATATATAATTGGTGTAAATTTATTTAAAATGCAAGAAAAATAATTTGCTGCCAAAAATAATTTCATAAAAAAAATCATTTTGTTATCACTATCATAAGATAAATACACAGCAATTTTATTTTGTGTTATTAAGTTTGTAGTCCTGGAAAACATACAAATATAATATGTGAATCTGACTTTAATAATCATAAAATTGTAATAATATTACAATTAATTTCATCACTCTGCGTACTTCCAATTAAGACTTATTTCTATTTATTTTTGTAGGTATCGATTGATTTAGCTACCAAAAGTGAGATGTAAAAAACTAACAAATGATTCTAGAAATGGAAGGAAATTGATAAGTCTGATTATTTATTTAATAATACTTATCATCTTTTTTGTGAAACGTCTTTATTTATTTAACACCGACACTAAAAATACAACAAAAACCCAAATTTGTTTAAACCACAGTGCTAACACTTTATATATCACAATTGAGCAATATAAATTAAATTTACAAATATTTCACATAATAATCTATCCTTTATAATATACTTTAAAGTGAGTTAATTCATAAAATCTTTATAATTACACACAATTACTTTATTTTCATACTAACATTCATTGCTTATGCATACATTAATTTAAAATAAAAGTTTGATAGAAACAAATTTTTGTTTTTCCATATAGAGGTTCTATATTATTTACCTTGGCTGTTCATCTAACTTTTTAACTCTCTTTCTACAACTCAGTAAGAAAGTTTAGTGATCGGGATAAAATATTGAGCTTAAGATTTTGTTAAATATCAACACCTTAAGCCAAAAAAGTAGTTTCCGCAATGCCATCTGTATGTCTGACAGCTCCTTGGAATATATCTGAAACTATTTTACCGATTTGCCTAAAACTCTGTATCTATGGTTTTTATAAGTTTCCCCAAGAGCTTTTATAATTATATATCAAACCATAAATTTAAGGGTTGTTTACTGAACGACAAAGAGGGAGAACTCGATTTTCTTGGAGCTCGCTGTAACAATTTTGTTTATCAATATAAACATGAAGGCAACGTTCATTTTCTCATGAAAATGACTTTGAGAGTACTTTACATGTAGGAAATTTTCCTAAGTTCATCTTTTCTCCACAAATATTTGAGATACGAAATAACATATCTTTGAAAGCTAGTAGTACTTTTAAAGATTTAAATCTTTTAATTGAAATATATTTTTCTAAAACCAATAGTTTCTGAGCTATCAGCAAATACATAATATACTTTTTAATTCAGTTGTTTGAAAATGAATTTGATTCCTATGCTCTTTGTTAGACAAAGATATTTCCTTTTTCTCAATTTTCGCTAACGGTGTGCCTGGTTCCTAATACCGTAGATTAAGTAAAAGTGTATTTTATTTTGTTTATGATCTTTGGTATAGTGTTTCCCTAACAATGTATATATCTATTATTTATTTTCAGAATTCATACAAGTTTTTAGTAAATGTCCATGATAGAAGTGGGGTAAAGTCTATGCAGTGCACCGTACAGTTTATTTTAATTCACTTATAACTCACAAATATAGATATGTTAGAAATATTGATTAATTTATGAAATATTAGTTTTGACAGAGTATAACAATCTTATCGGAACATAACGATATTAAAATTATACAATATATTTTCATTTTAAAGTTTGCCTTTTTTACGAAACAAAACAGTCAATCTATTCTCAAATAACTAAACCTTTATTTTAGAATATTATTATAATTAAATATCTTAAATTTTTAAATTCTTATGGTGAATTGAAATTGTCTTCATTCAATTTTATTGTTCAAAATTGTCTATTTATACTGGCATAATATATAATAAAGTTTTTTCAATATTTTTAAAGCGTTAAAAATAATACATTTTTAAATCAAGATAAATTTCAAAACTATTGTTTTATAGTCACAAAAAACTCTGAAATAATTAATTACTTGAACATAATTTACATTGAATCCAAAATGGTGTACGACAGAAATATCACAAGGAAATTGATATGTTCATTTTCACTCTAGTTAAGTTTATTATTCCATTAAACTCTTAATTTATACTTGGAGGCATTTTTTTTAGGAATTGATTTAATTTTTTTTACGTAAAAATACATATTATGATAGATAACAATAAAACTATTTACCATCATTGTCAATCAAACTCACTCAACAAACTCGTTTTGAACTAGACTCTACTTAAGAAAAACCCATCAACATCAACAAGAACTGTTTCCAGACTGTTACTGGCTCAGTTTAGTAAAATACCTCCATCTTCCTTTATCGTTCAACCATTCTTTTACTTTAATTGCTTCAATCTATCGACTTTCACTTGCACACTTTTTGTTATCTGCTCCTCCTATATCTCTTTTGAACTCCCTCACAGCCTTTATCCTTCATACTTAATCTACATAATTTTTTTGGTAGTCCTCTACGTTTCCAATCTCATTTAATGCCCAAGCTAACTTTGTTTTCCTTTCTCTATCATCTCATGTATTCCCAAATTTTCCGGAAAACTTTATTTCCTAACCTTTTTCTCCTCATAGTAGATAATATGTTTATAACACATTTCATTAATTCATAGTTAAATAATTGAAGAATATAGATCCAATTTTCAAATTTTTATTTACTAAAATGTAGAGAAGGGCAACTATCCTATGTTCTATTCTATGTTCTGGGGACCCAGTTGAATATGACAAGCTATGTTGTCAATTCCGGTGGTCGACAACCCGTCATTAGTACGTTTGTGGTGGAATTTTACTTCCACCATAAATTACAACTCGTTCATCGTATCAATATTTTAAAAGTATCACTTTTTCCTATTAGTTATGGTAATAGTTATGAACGTTTTTGCAGTTGAATTTTAGAATTAATTTAAATCGAAAGAAAAAGGGATAAGTAAAATGTAAAATAATTACAATTATGTCCATGCAGGCATCTTGTATAGATTTTATGTCTCAACTTCCTGAGAAAGTCTTAGATGCTTATAAAAATGTACATTTTTCAGAATTCTCTTTTTTTATTTGAGTCCTATTTTTATTGAACCGTCTGCCAGGCAATGAGGGAATAGCTGCTAGAGCTAAGCAATTTCACCTAACCACCTCCAAAATTTAGTAGTCGTTTTGAAGTTCTATAAATTTTATTATTTTACAACCCATTCATTGTGATTAAACTAAGTCTATATTTATTTAACTATAGTTCGAAAACTGTTGGTTTATTAAAAAAATATTTCAAAAAATTTATTTTATTTTTATTTTTAATAAAAAGGTAAGTGAAAAAGTTGCCAATATAAGTAAAATAAAAACTAATAAATATTTTTGATCTAAATTGTTTCCAAGTATTTTCCTGATGTAATTAAATAAGTTATATTAAATTTAAAATGTGCCTGGACAAAATTTTTATCAAAATAATTGTTAAAAATTTTTAAAGCAATGATTTTTTCTTTTCACACCTAAATTAATTAACTTTAAACATAAGGGCATTCCAGGGAAGTAAAAATAGTTGGGAGGGAGCCAGTAATGAATGGGTGCTGAAGAAGTGCGGTTAAAAAGGGAATCTAAAAGGTAAACCGTGAAATAAGCGTCGTAGTTAGTTTGGACATGTTGAGAGGATAAGTGTAGATCATGGGACGAAGCAAATATATGAAGGTAGAGTGTATGGATCAAAAAGAGGAGGTAGGGCTTTTAACACGTGAATACATTTTGGGAATGAATGTGTTAAAAAGATAAACGTTGAGAATTTTAACTATAAAAAGAACATGTATGACTCGTTGTATGGATGTTGTTAAAGCGAAGAGATTATACAAGGATAAGGATGTGTAAGGAAAGTTAGTGAGGATGGATTAAATATGGAATAATTTTTTAAATTATAAGTAGAGTTTCCTCCCTAGCCCGTAAGGGAACTTTGGGACTAATTAGGTGTGTATTACAAATTATGACTCATTTGGAATATATTTGGTATGATTCAACAATATGTAGAATTCATAACACCCATATGTGTTGTAAATTACCTGTTTATTCGTTGTGTAGATACGGAAACAATATTGAACAAACGAATTAACATTTCCACTAGAGAAATGGTGATCGAGATACTCAGTCCAAACACCAAAATGATAAACACCGCTTGAAGGTGGTCAAGTGTAAGATTAATGGGGTTGTTGGATCCACGACTGTTCTTGTTAGATATAAGCAGGTTTTCATTGAGAAGTTCTTTTTTCCATTGTTGGATTAATCCAGCTTCATTCAAACGAACAATGATATCGTTAAACTTGATCAAGAAGGGAGAATGGCTCTCGACACTGTAGAATACCTTCAAAGTTGAGCAGTAACATTCTTCCACAACATGAAGCAGTGCTCGGCCGTTGCGGAAATATTCTGGTTTATCAATCAAGACACTTCCTTCGTATTTATAAGTGAACCTACTAATGTTTCTGCTGAAAGCAGCCAAATTTAAAGCTTTGTCATCATCATTGATAAATAGGGCCTTCATTAACACTTTACTGATAAGTTCGTCTGTTAAATCTAAGGTCTCTTCTATATTTGAAACACTACTTAATCCATCGAAGACTGCTGATACTCTTAGATCAGAATCAGCAACTTCCATCAGTGTGTTCATATCTGGTAAATATGTGGGGACTGTGAGATAACTATATAAGTTACCTGTATAGGTGTTATTCATGATCAAGTTGAATATCAATATACATATAATGACAAAACGTTGATGGAATAAAAGAAGTCAGTGATTGGGTAGACCCTCCTAACGACATGCGAAATGCGTCCAAAAATATATGATTTTGTAATTCAATAGGCATTTCAATGAACTCAACAAAAGTTATAGCCTTCCAAATGATGGCCATGAAAATATTACTACTCACAAACAGGAACCAAATTAGTGTCGGGAAAGGAAATATTAAGCTCATGTATTTCGGAACCGCTAAAGATTTAGGTACGATAGCTGTGGCACAATCTTGGTCAAAAGGATAAGTTGTCTTGTGTATTTTAGAGTATAAGCACATACTTGCAGCAGGATAGAAACCTCTTGAAAAAGTTGTGTCTTCCTTTTTAGCTAATATATCAAGACTTTCATAGTAAGAAATATTTGCAACTAAATTCAATTTTTCCACTACAGAATTGAACACTTTCCCATTTGGGCCCCCTAAAGCGGAATTTTCATTTGACTCTGCTTCATAATCAAAAAGTAATGGGTGAGAGCCTCCTATTGGGGCTTCGATTAAAAACCCTTTGGTATCTCTAAGTTTGTCAGTAAAAATTTTGTTCTTGTTATCATTAGTATATACATTAAAAACATCCTCATAACTAACGCATTCAGTAAATGGATTGTAGCTCAATGATCTTATTTCTAACCAATTATTTATTGAGCCTATGTCGTTGACTTCACCTTCCAAAACACTAAGATTCCAAAATACTACTTCCATGTTCAGTATGTTGAACCTATCCCAACAGTCTTTCAACATTTCAATAATTTCTTCTGTCCCTTCTGTTAGAGGTGCTGTGATGACCAATAGGAAGAACGCTTGAGGGCTCCAGAAGGCGGATTTCTTCCAATGGTGATCTGCAAAGCATTCTTCCCCAGTTGTATTTCTAAATATAATAAAACCGACACTGTTTTCTACATTATCGTGACGAATAAGTTTGGTGAAATTATTTTCTTGTGAGTGATTTTGTAAAGATACCACTTGGGTGCACTTAGAGTCGTGGACAGTTTTTAAAACAACATTAATAACTTCACCACTTGTGTCACCTTCATGGTCTATAATGATAAAGTAGTTATATTGTAGGAAGTATTGATAAATAATGTAATTAATACTTGAAGTATATTTAGTTACAATTAAACGTTGTATCCGAGACGTAGTAGAGATTTCAACTTTTGCATACATATTTAACGTAGTCAATGTAACTAATACAACCAATATAATTTGATATCGTAACATCTGAAAGTGAAAAACAGAAATTAATAATTACAATAAACTCTAAAAAATACGATGTTTATCCATAATTAAAAGAAAAGAATGCTCTAATTATTACTATTATACCTGCATTTTTTGTCAAAAGAGAGTATACATAATCCACTTATTAAATACCAGCCTGGACTTGATCCCCAAACATATCGTTACTGTAATCCAGACAGGACGAGACTGACTGTTTAATTCCCGTGAAAGTTGGTATGTCAAAGGCCACTTAGCCACTGATAGTATCAAAACAACATCGAACAAAACGTTTTGTCTGATGCACAATAAAAACTCTTAAACGATCAAATCTATTTTTATTAATAAATTAGACCATATCTATTGACCATAAAACATTTTCTTGGAAGAAGATTTTGGTTTCTCGATTATCTAACAACATTCTGACATAGTCCGGCAATACAATGATCGATGGAAACTTTTGAAGTACAAAGCAAATCACGGACGTACAATACATCCACTTAATTTACGTTCGCGAATATTCCGGCAGTATGTTAAAGCCTTGGGTTTGCGTTTTGGAATAGTTGTAATTTAAATGATTATGAAAAAAAGTGGCTTACAAAGACTGTGTGTCATAAATAGGATCAAACCAAAATCCACATTTATTTTCATTCTAATCTTCTTCACCTCCTTCGAGTAAAGAATCACAAAGAGTGGAAGATATGACTACATCATTGTTCATCAAGCCGTTTGCCATTATGGCTACTGGAAAAAGTTTTATTTTATTTGATGAATTCGTTGTTTTGTCCCACAGCATCGAACACTTGGTCAAGTCCGTTCACTGACCAATTTGTTCCAAACAAATTGTTTTGACCAGTCGCTAATCAGCCTAAGTGTCCCAAATATATGATGGACATTTTTAAAGATAATGATATTAAACAAGTTGCAATTAAAATATTACTTAAGATTTATAAACTAGATTAAATTATTAATCAATCATATAATATGTATTTAATGAACTTGAACCAAAATATATTGCCCGGCAAGTTTATCAATTTTGTATTTGAATATATTAATCCAATTTTCAAAATTCTATTGCATTTAAAAATCATAATCAAAATATAAAGTAAGTTTGTTTTGACCTATTTTGTTAATTTGATTATTTTTGAGTAAACTTCAAATTTATTATGATATATTTCAAACTAAACTGTTCTAGATGACAGTATAATTAATGCACTTTACTTATTTATCATATAACATTAGAAGATTTATGACAAAGAAACGACAACCATCCATATATTGAAGTAACATTACTCATTCCACCTCATTGCACCCTTTCTCTTTCAGGTCCATTCTAATGCTATCCTCCAGTCTCTATCTTGGTCTTCCTTTTTATATCTTAACATTGGGTTTGCCAATAAATACCCTGAACACAGTTCTAGATACTTCCAATAGCACTGAATGCCCTGCCCACCATAATCTTCGAGATATGACTATCCTAACAATGTATTGTGATGTGTACAGGGTATGTAACACATTATAATATGCCCTCCTACACAAGCTTTTATATTTTTGTGCATTCTAGTCGCGTATATTGAGTGAAAATAAAATGTATAGCTGATATATTTTTAAAGTTTGCTTCAATTTTCGAACCGTAAAATTATACAATAAGCCATATATATTGCTTTATTCTATTGGTGTTACACAAAGTCTTCATTTGTAAAAAATATTTACTCTATGAAACATCCGGAAGCACCTAAATCTCTTAATAT
Organism: Timema shepardi; assembly: GCA_902151425.1. Classification (NCBI taxonomy): domain Eukaryota; kingdom Metazoa; phylum Arthropoda; class Insecta; order Phasmatodea; family Timematidae; genus Timema; species Timema shepardi. Next base: position 27,235 of record CABFVX010006622.1, read on the forward strand.
ATGAGTTTATCAGTGAATTAGTATTAATTATAATTACTATTTGACGAGGTGTGTTAGCACACCTTTTGAACTATTGGTAATTAACTATCAAACCTTCAACACAATCATTCAATATAGGATTTGAATTGTTCTCTTATTCCAAGACACAACTTGTGAGAAGACATTTCAATCTTATATATATATATATATATAAATGAATATGTATAATAAATTGTAAAATGTAAAGTTTTATGATATTTTTGTTGAATTTCAAATGTAAGAATAGTGAAGTATTTAAGTAATACGAAATAAAAGTGTTAGATTAGATTTTTTTTAGATAATCGAGGATTTACTTCAACAAATGTAGCTTATTATAATAAACACAAACCCAACATTTGACCAAAAGAGGCAACTGGGTAAAACATAAAACAAAAATCTTATGTTCAGAAAAATCCCACAAAGCTTACAAAACTTACAAGACTATATAATATAACAATATTAATGAAAAATATTTTGAATTTATGTGTTTTTGAAGAATTATTTTGAATATTCAACGAAAACTATTGTTAATGTTGGTTACTTGTTTTATTATGACTTAAATGCCATATTTTCTTGTTTGTAGTTATTTATATAATAATGGAATATTAAGATAAGAGGTTATGTTTTTTTGAATATTTCCTAGTATCTAGGTCACTTTCATTTTAAGAATGTTGAGCCTATTTCAAAAATCTTACTACACAATAGTAAGTACTTTTATTCCCGATGTGACTAGATTGTTTTAAGGACCGCATAAATAATGCTTAAAAAATGAAATAGTATTGTATTATATCAATATAATATATTAATATTATATTACCAAATAATATAATCTTTATGTTGATTTAATTTAATTGAATTAAAAGTTTATAAATTGTAGTCAAATATACTATTATAAATATATCGAGACAAATCTTTAACTCAAAGTATACCTTTTTAAAAGTATTCAATATTGAAAATATACATACATTGTGAATAATATTACATTTTGGAATCAGTATATCCTTATCTTTTAACTCAAACTATTTAATTTGCAGTATAAAGAACTACTCTAGTTTAGGGAACACAAAGAAGAAACCATTCCGCAATATTTTCTAGCCACAGCCATAAAATTATTAACATTAAACAATATATGTAGGTAACAGATGCACCCTTAAATCAAACTTTCTTTTACGTCGATTCCCTAATTACATTCTATTTATTTGATCACATCACGTCCACTCCTGTCAAAATCTTCACAAATAATAAATAATATTTACCTTCATTATCAAGAGAGTATTCACTAAACAAATCTATATCAAACAATACCGATAAACACTGAATACAATAGAAACCATCCAACAGTGAATAACAGTCCACCAATTAACTTTGTTATAAAAATACATTTGGGTTTTTGTAAATAATCACAGGGTATTGATCAGTTCATACATTCTTTAAACAAAGTGGTAATATAACTAGTGAAGAATAAATATCCTCGTATCCGTGTGAATAGATGGCATTTAAAAGCATTGATGATGCATTTAATTTCCCATTATTCACGCTAGATAAAAAGGTTACATGTCGATTCCAGACGTGTTAGTTGCGGACTGACGTTGAAGTGGACATAATAAATAACCGGTGGTCACAGTGGAAGAGATAAGGAAGGAAGGGAGAACTGGCGGCGACAACTATCATCAAGTATGTATGTGGTTCTATCATGTGAGGGTTTCATGGGATAAAACTGCATACATATTATTTGGTACTGTCTATTGTATGATTAAACACATAGTAAGGCACTTTTGAATGTTCACGCCGAACATTTCGTTCTTTGTCTTGTTTCTTTTTATTTTGTATTTTTGTATATTTTGCTTTATTATGTCGTAACCCAGGAGTGTTAAAAGTTAATGCAAAACAGTATATTCTTTGTATTTTTATTTGTTGGATTTTCATTGCCACGTGTTTTTTGAAATTCTGTTAAATTTTGTAGTGCAGCTGAGTGCTGGGGGAAATTTATTCAATTACTTGCCTTTTCTGAAAATTTCAAAATAGTGTCAATATTCTGGTCACTTATAGTTTTTGTTTTATTCTCTTTATGCTTGGATCATCACTTTCATGTTGACGTTTTTGGGAAGCAACTTAATAGTCATCTTCTTTCAAAGTCTGCAAAATCTTGAAAATCTTAGGTTGTTTCTTCTTCATGCATGAGTTGAGTTGTGGTTCCATCCTTCCACAGCATTGTTTGTTCGATGACTCAGACCTGCGACGTTCCACGTTTTGATAGATATGTTGTGATTCTGGAGCTACTGGTTAATGAAATAGTCCAAGAACATTGTTAACCTGTCGTTTTTAGGAGTTTCAGCCATGATAATCAACCATTCTTAATCCAATTAGTCTTGAGTTGTAAGAGATAATGTTGTACAAATCTGAAGCATTTGGTGAACAGCTTATATGTTTTGAAGTTCAATGTCAATCCATAAGCTTGAGTTTTTTGACATAGGCAATGACTAGAATGGAAAACCCAGTTATTTGAACGTTTGGTAATTCCACATTAACAAATTGCATAGTCGCAATATCAAAGTACATCATAATTAATTTGGATTTCACTGTTGATAACAATTTATGACTGATCGAATGAGTCCAATGTAACTGCTCCTTTCCTTATCTGGAATCAATGCAAATACTACGAGAATCACCATTGTTTCTTCTGCTGTGCTACCAAGAACAACATGAAAGGTGTAAAGCTGGTAAAATTTCGTAGTACACCTTATAAATGTCCTATAAAATAAAAAGGTTTTCCAACCTTCTAGAATATTTACTGCTTCTTTCCCTGTAAAAACGAGCAATCTATTAACACCAACAGTTTGATCATTTTTCAAGAAACTTGAAGTGTCTAGTAGTGCCAGTATATCTTCTGGAAAGTAAATTTCCTCACTCCGTGTGGGATTCTGCCCAGTTCCTAGTGCTGTTATTCGTAGTTCGCATATTTTATCTTTCACGTTGTTGTATTTTGGCATTGTATTGGCAAAGTGGTAGCCCCGAATGTCAATATCATTAATTTATTCTCTGAAAATTTCGTCCACGGGTACCAACCCTTAAGCTCTCACGCATTGATAATGTTCCAGTCTCTTCTTAACCTCAATCTCTTCGACATCTGGTACACAAGTGGTTGGTACCGATTTCAACATAATTATTTTATGACTAATTATATCAATAGTTGTTTTTACTCCTTCTTCTCCTTGACACACATCCAATTATAGGCCTATGTTAACGATAGTGTTAACCGTCAGTGATTAGACTAAGTTTCCCCTTCTTATTTGTAACCACTGTAATTTCACTAGCACTCAAATTAATCGCTGTGTCACTTCCTAATTTCTTTCTCTGGTCAAAGAAAGAGAAGTAAAGAATAACCCGTAGCTCAGCTTCATCTGCTCTGAACAGCTTGTTATTTACAACAAGGCAACTTCTTTCCGCCTCCTCGTGGTTTAAGGTATCTTTGTCTACTATCAACACCCCTGGTTTGTACACTCACGATACTTGTCCTCAACGAACACGAAATCGGGCTGCCCCTTCCCAACACGCCCAAAATCGATACGTAACAAATACTAGTAAGCTACCACGAGATCTACTTTAAACACGACATTTATTTTCAATCATGAGAGGTATTTACGGTTCACTTTCTGAATCAATTAATTATATCACCACGAGAGAATTTCTATGAAAGAGACAGAAAGAAATTACCAATTTTACCGCTAATATATTTACATATACCTTCCAGGGATCTTTTAAACGCCACTTTTGAAATGGGGACCGAAGGCTCTACTTCGCCTCTGAATGAAGATGTTTCATGGAATTTTATCACTCGATAAAAATCCGTCGAATCCGTAAATTATTTAACATATTCACATCACAAATTTCGTCCTCCATTTTATTCTTTATTTTAAAATACTCTAAAAACCAGGGCTATAGATGGTTTAATATAGGGAATAGGAATCAGAATGCATTCGAATTAACTTTATCAAGGAATGTGGGTAAAAACACATAGGTAAATAATGGGTGGAAAGACAAACTCGTTGCAATCGTGTGACATTCGTATTTTGACTCCTACGTCAAGTGTAAATTAGTCTTTTGTAAGCCTGAAGTTTCTTAGACAGTGCGTAGTAACAAACTGCGCGAATTTCTTCACATTTATTACTTTAGTTTATGTATCAACCTCTTCGTTCCACAGATCTGTGGATTTGTTATTAAGCTTGAACCTTTAGGTTAAACATCTTGATATCTATCTATTAATAAAATATGAGTGTTTATAAAGTGCACGTTATAAACCTCAACAAACAAGACACTAAATCTCAATTTAATTTCTTGTACCATGGTTTGATGGTATTTATTAAAATTTACACACTTCTTTTAATAAAGGTGTTGTAGAATATCATTCCAGGTTTTAGTATTTAATGTTACAAATTTAAAATTTTATCATATTGCATTGACTATGTGCTTAAAATATATTGCATTATAAAAGTAATAAATTTTTTCAAAAAAATTGTTATTTACCACAATATCTGACTATCCATCCGAGTTATAGACCTACACTTAAATACTCATTAGGCTAATGGATTAGTAATTGGAAAGTTTTTAATTCACAAGAAGTGAACCCGCAAAAATATCACCCTAGTTAATCTGACCGAGATTTGATTTAGGGTCTCCCCGCGCTTGGTGGTCTAGATCAACACGAAACTAGCGCGTTGGGTAATTTTTTATGTAGATTGTAAAAATAATGGAGAGTTGAATGATTCCCAGGAGGATATTGGTTATTGAGGTGGTGGTAGGAACCCAAGTGAAAGACCAGGGGCCAGATGGCTGAAGGAAGTAAGGAGAATTGTAGAGGAAAGTGAAGAGAACTGGGACAAGGTTGATTGCGAGAGGTGGTGGGAGGAAAGTAGGCGGTGGAAAATATAATGTTTGAAACGGACTCAGCCAAAAGCTCGAAGCTGTCCATGATAATGATTATTTTGTTTCAACACTCTTACTCGAACCCATAGTCGGTCATCTTTATTATTTAGTCATGGTATGCCATAGTCCATAGGTTCTTAAACCTTAGGTCATGATTCCCCCAAGGTGTCGCTAAAAACAATCTTGGTGTAGTAACAAGAATATACAAACGTGATTAAATAAGATTATTATTTTAGTACTGTTGAAATTATTATACAATACAATTGTTCATTCTATATTTGTTTAATTTATTGCATAGAAAAACGTTGACCTACATAATTACACAAACACATTTTTAATAATCATTAGTATGATTCACCAAGATAAATTAATGTCGTCCACTGATTGAAAATAGCAGTTATTTAAATTGTATTTACTGTATCAAAATAACTGGCCTCATGTTATATAGAGGGAGAGTTACAGTTGGGTCACGAGCTCTTTCTTGGCTATTGATACTCAGCTCCAGCTGTTGTGGCGCTCTATTTAGGATGGTTGTAAATGTTGTCTCAAGTCGAGTGAAAACAAGAAAGGGAGGATAGAGTCTCTACACATCTAACGAACGATTGCGATTGAAAAAAAAAATACAAGTGTTAGAATAAACCCACATAAATGCATACGAACACACGAGGATGCACGAACACTGCAAAATAAAAAAACAAGCAATTAAGCTGAAAACTATAGTTTTCGATGACGCTCCGTCCATATAGTTAATATTTATTTAATGTTCAAAGTATGGATCTGTGGCCTATAACGGCCCCTTTTAGGGCAAATATTTCTATATTAAGAGTGCCGGTTCAACGAACGAATTTTAGTGTAGTCGTGAACGGCCAGTGAACGGTCGACCGACCGGCCGAACTCAAAATTGTGTGGAAGAGCAGCATCTAAACCCTCTAAATATTAAAATTTCTACTGGATCTGCCGTTGTCATCACCGGGACTGAATAAGAAGACAACACCATGTCATAGAAGTCCCAAGAGGGCAACATGGACACGCCACTAACAAGAAAAGGTAACGTATAACGGAGCCCGTTGGTCCCATTTACATCCCAAGACCTAATCACGCTAACGGCAAGGAAAATTCTTCGCCACGGGAGACCCTAGCTGCAAACACACTCATTGGAACAGCCGCATATCCAACCAAGCTGGCCACACCTTGTCAGATCATGCGGCCCTGAATAACTACGTAATAATGGCACCGAAGGAACCGACGTTCTACCCCTCCAACTACAGATATCTTCCGGATGTGCCAGATGTCATACTTATGGACATCAATCAACGCCTTGAAGATTTTCATACTTTGAACGAAATGGACTCGGACCACATCCCGGTTTTCTGTAGGCTACTATTAAACGCCAACCTCCGAAACTCCTTCCTTAGGAGAAATATCCCAAACACTGATTGGCCCAAATACCAGGACACCCTGGAAGGAGCTATACCAAAAGAGTGGAAGGTAGAATCGACTGAAGAGGTGGACCATTCGCTCGCCCTCCTGACGTCAACAATCCTCGAAGCTCATTGGACATAAACCACCTATGAAGCTCCAATAATCAACCTTAAGAGGGAGCACCCAGATCTAAACTTACTGATAGCACAGAAGAGGGAAGCGAGATATGATTGGCATACATTTCGCTCTCCTAGGCATTGGGTAGTATAAAATCGACTAAGGGCCCTAGTTAGCCGTAGAGCGAAGCAGCTCAAAATGATCCGATGGAACGAGTTTATCTTGGAAACAGTCAACGGGGGGACAGTGTCTGGAAGATCACGAAACAAATAAAAGGCTCCACTCAGAGAACTAGAAATTCAGCCATCCACGGACGGCAGGGTATGACCTTCACAGCCGCGGACAAAGCCGAAGCTAAAGCGGGGTCTCTTGAAGACCAATTTAAACAAACAGCGTCCTCCAGGACGAGAACTTCTCAACAGTGGTTAAAGATGAGGTAACACAATTCATCGTAGAACCTCCTGAAGTGCCACCCCCCCTGGTGTTCAAACTGGAAGTGAAACAGGTAATAAGGAGGCTGAAGAAGAAGAAAGCCCTGTGAGCGGATATAATCTCAAACGAAATGCTGTGCCATGCCCCCGGTACAATCATTACCCTTCTGACTGCCATCTTTTCTTCCACGCTAAGGTTGGGCTACTTTCCAGAAGTTTGGAAGATGGCGGACGTGATATCCATACCGAAGCCAGTTAAGGACTCTAAATTTACACAGAACAGGAGACCTATCAGCCTACTTAGCAGCCTTGGAAAGGGTATGAGAAAATCATTCTCGAAAGGCTGAACAAATTTGCCCTGGAACATCGTATATTCCCCGATACTCAATTTGGATTCAGAAACCACCACTCCACAGTCCACTCAATCACCAGTTTTATAGAAGAGACTACAGAAAGGTTCAACATGAAGGAAACTACGCTCACTGTTCTTATGGACTTGGAAAAGGCTTTCGATAATGTCTGGCATGTGGAACTTCTTCGGAAAATGATCACCTTCAATTTCCAAAAGGCATACATTCACGTGGTAAGGAACTTCCTACGTGGACGCTACTTCAGAGTGAAGATGGAAGGGAAGAGATCATCCTCCCACATCATCAGAGTGGGAGTGCCTCAGGGATCCACCTTATCACCTCTTCTCTACAGCGTATATGTCGCTGACATCCCTACCAATCCAAAAATTAGGGTTAGGCTATTTGCTGACGACACTCTTTTCTTCACTTCACACAGAAACATAGTGTATGCTGTTAAAAAAATGCAAGTGTTCCTGGACCAGTCCGGCGACTGGCTGGAGAAGTGGAGGATTAAGTAAACCCGGCAAAATCCACGGCTATCAGATTATCTAAAAGAAGGATTCAGCCACAGGACCAGTTTAGGATTCTGGGTGAAATCATTCCCTACTCAAACGAACTTAAATATATTGGCGCCACAATAGACTCTCGCCTCAATTGGAAACCCCACATTGAATACACGAAGAGAAATGCGATGGGGGCCTTCGTCAGGAATTACTCACTCTTCAAGAGCCAGCAGATGAATATCCAAACGAAACTTCTCCTCTACAGAAGTCTAATCCTGCCACTACTCGTTTACACCTGCGAAGCGTGGAGCTATGCTGCTCCAAACGTATTGAATCAACTCCAAGTGATCCAAAACAGAGTACTCAACTGTAGCTGTAGCTGTAGCTTCTACTGCAAGACCATACTGCTAGAGGAAAACGAAATAGTCAGAAACCTTGGGCAGATACAACCACCGGGAACCCAGGAAATACAAAAAGCTAAGACTGGATTATAAGATCCCTACCCAGCTCCACAAATCCACAACTATCCTATCCTATTGCCCATAACCTAAGTCCTAAGGTAACACATCCACTCTAACCAAATTGACAAATGCCAAACAATCATTTATATCAAATTCGCAATCACTTATTCATTCCTCACTTAGTGTCTAACATGGATTTTGTGCTTTATTTCAGCTCATCGAGAAATCACACACCCCAACTTACACATCGGGCCTGACTGCACTCGTGTCTACTATCACAGTGTACTAGGGCCTGATATAGCTACTCCACAACACAACACGCTCGCCACTTCACACCTCCTTTCCTAAACTCCATTTGCCTCCCACAACCAAAAAAACCCTTTCACAAAAAGAGGTCATGGTCTGTGACTACAGATCGGTACTCTTAGGTATTAACAAGCCTACTACCTTCTATGAGGGTCGCTTCTGACACTCAGAGCTGGTAGACAGGCAAACAAGGGAGAGAGTGACTACCTTCTTTCTTAATTATAATTTTTTTCTAAGAATTTTTTGTATAATGACAAGAAGGAAAGGAAAATGTTTTTTAATGTTAGAAAAATCTTAGTGTGGCCCTGTCAATGTGGGCCTTAATATATAATATTTATATATTAAATATGATAATTGAACATATGCATTTATTTAAAAAAATGAGTTATTAACTGGAATTGGATTATTAAAAAAAACTCAACTCAACCATTAATGATTAAGGTCACTAATAATATTGTATCATGAATAATATCTTCTCTTGTGTTTTAGTGCTACATAAAATAACGATATTGTTATACTTCACTGTTCCTCTAGAGTCAAATATATAAACTAAATATTCCCTTTTATCTTCAACCAAGTGCCCAATCTATAGTTAATAAACAAAATAGTATATAATGCCAAATAAAATATCCTACATATTACTTCTCTTGTCAACATGACTTTTTCTTAACTAACCCAAAGCCTAAAGAGACGAATAAGGTATCAATGAATATGATTTATTACCGACTTTTGACATACTAAATTAACCATTCTATAAGAGAAAAATGACAATCCGATGATTTTAAGTCTGGAAACGTTGACATAACTTCTTATGACTTAACTAACTTTTGCGAATTGTAAAGAGATATAAATGAAATTTAATTGCCGTGTGAACCGCGAACCGAGTTTAACTAGCCCGTTTAGCATTTTATCTGTGTTTTTTAGCTTTACTACTACCAAATTTGGCTGGGACGTTCTTTAAACATAGATCGAAAGAAATATTTGTGTTTTTTTAAATACATGTAAAACTGACATATTAAAACGTGGGAACGATGGTTATTATCTATAAACTATATGATGAATTATTGAATATAGTAATCATATATTTGTTTGGTTGAATTGATTCCTTGGGAAAAATATCAAATTAAGATACAAAGAGAAATTTTTAGAGGGGTAATGACATGCACAAAACATAATTTTTATACACTTGTTATACTCAACTTCTTTTTGAATGGAGGGGGTGAGTCCAACTGTTACCAGAATTATTAGTTACTATATTTTCTGATTGTAAGTATATTTTATAATCCATCTAGTGAAATAATAATCTAATAGGGTGATGCTGATGTCCTTATTTATGCCAATACTATTATAAGTAAGCTTTTAAGGCTAATTAATTGGTTATTATATTAGTAAATTCTTAGGTTCTTTAATATATATATATATATATATATATATTATGTTCGGACCTCTATAACTTATCTATTCTATCCGATTTATATTTTGAGACAAAATTATGTATTTTTTTAAAGGCTTAATTAATCACTCAAAGGAATGTTTGGTATTCTTAGTTTTTATCAAATTAATAAAACGTTATAGTTATCATTCATTGTACGATATCAATGAGTAAACAAAGCAAACTTTATTTTATTTCAGCATCCAGTTGTTAAGTAGATTCGGAATACTAAACAAACTCTACAAGGACGAGTTTCCCAGGACATTCCCTTGAATTGAAGAAAGAGAAGTAAAGAGCATAGAACTCTCAAACGTGGCTCCTCTACAAACTGTTATCTTCACAGGATTGATCTTGTCGGTGATAGTTCTCTCCTTGAAGGTGGGCGTCGGTCAACTAATCCCGAGACAATATTGTTTATTAGATTATAATACCATGATAACCAATTTATTTCTTGATAAAAGGACATTGTATTAAAGGAGTTACAATGTCAATTGGTGCGCTTGTGATTGGTGGGTTACGTGTATATCTTAAGCTCTTGCTGTAACAGTATATTTATATGAGATCTATACAAGTAATCAGATTAGTTATTTGATTTCATATCGGGATTTAGGCAAGACTATAGCTGCAATATAAATTACTGTCAGCCTAATATTACAAATCAATTATTTGAACATGGAATAATATAAACGCAGCTTAAAGTCAAGTTGAAACTATGATTAAATTTGAGTTTTCTAAATATTCCAATACGTA
>CABFVX010006623.1:0-37946 GCA_902151425.1 Timema shepardi
AATGGTAGGGTGATTGTGAGATGAAATGGTGAACCTACAGTTTAACGTGGAATCCGAACCACGGTGGAGGCCTGGCATTCCCCACATTCACAAGATGTCTTGTCAGTAGTTAAATATACTCAATGTATATTTATAAAAAGAACAATAGTAAATTTAATTTTCTAGCTCTCCTATATATGAAAGCCCTCCTTTATTATATCGTACCAACATAACTAAAATAAACTGATACAACGTTATCAATATAATCTGACAAAACTTTCGGTCACAACAACCGACAGCTAATCTCACAGAGAAACGAATATCAGAGCAATAAAGCAAAGACGAAGGTGACGATGAGGTCCATCTCCTGTCATCCAGTTATGGTGGCGCTGCTTACTTCCGGCGGCGGACGGACAAACTACTCTAGACAGGAAGTGTGGCGTGACAGCCACCGGAAAGAGGTCACACGGCGCCCCATATTGGCACGCACACAGAATAATTGCAACAATCAACAGCAGATAACAAAAGACAGTGAGGCGTAGAAAGTGCACTTTAACCCCCCTCATTTCTTCATCCACAACCAAAAACTTTTTCTTTCTCTTGATATATTCTGGTTTCTTTTTATATTGTCATTTCTTGACAACAAAGCGCTATTACTTTTTTCCGATGGTGACGAAAAAGAAGTGATAAAATACAATGGAGGAGCTTTTCATTAAAGAATGCGTCCATTAATATGTCAACGATGTGATGTCAAGCCTTATGACGTACATAACAAGTGGAAAGGAGCTATGACTGTAGTATTAATTCAATAGTCAATCAAATATCTAGTTACATCGGATCCGTTTCGGTGGTCGAATGGCCTAAGGCGTCATTCACACAATATACTGGACTGGGAGATTGAGATCCGAATCACCATTGGGTGTATTGCGAGGGATTTTCCTAAATGGTTTTCCGTTCATTCTCCAAGCAAATGGAGGTACATATTCTCCTAATTCAACCTTAATTATCCTTAATATTAATAAGTATGCGTCTAAGCCAAATGTGTATAAAGACGTGGTTCTATAAAAATTGTAATTGAACACTTACAGTATAAATAAATCCCTGTCAAAGGTTATAAACAATCTAAGTCTAATGAACCGTTATGGTAGGTCAGTGGACAACAAACATATCTTGCCCGTATGGTCCGATTTGCAGCGGTGTTCTAGTCCTGGCAGGATATGTAAGAGATGGTGTTTTTTGAAATTGTTTCTCCCTTTACCCCACACAAATATGAGTACATTTCTTCTAAATTATACCTTCCTCATCTCTACCTTACTAGCGCCATTAAAGGCAGTTAACCCATATTATCGAGACGTGGGGGAATTAATATCAAATGTTTCGTGATTGTACTATAGTAGTACATTTAGAGTGACAATCCAGTACAAACACATTGTTTTTGTACAGATATTCTAAATCCATCATTTTTCTTTTAATGTTTGAACTCCTTGCTAATATAATCTTCTTTTAAACAACATGTCATCTCATGCCACGGCTTACCACTGTATAGCTTTCCCTAACGTCCTTTATGAGGAGGGTGAATAAAGCAATGAAATGTTTGGCGTCATTTTGAATTTTGTGCCCGTATTATACTTTAAACCCCACCTTTTAAATGTTCAACGTTGACAAAATATTTTAGGGTGCACCTCACACTCCCTTTGCATTCGGCGTTTTAGATATTCCCTTTCTCCCCATCAGAACTCTATTACCAACGTTAGCAGAGTAGTAAGACTACGTCACTAGTGTAGTCCACGTTTCAAATATACGAGCGTAAATAGTTGGGTCAAAATATCAAAATAATTCTAAAAGACTCATGAAATATCCTTTTAAAGATTAAATTGATTGATTTCTACACATTTACCGCTCTTATGAACACGTAATTATATTACTGCACTCGCAATAATTCCACAACAATATAATTCTCATCTCAGAGAACAAACAACTGAAACGTATTTCGCTACCTCTTTAACTAACGTGCTCTCTTGATACGAGTTTCACTGAAAGAAACGGTTTGTTGTGCGACGGGATGCTGCTATCTATCTATTTATCTACTAATAGCCAACCAGTAGATGCTGTTTAGTTTACACGATCAAGACTTATTTTTATTGCTATTATCATTACTAACATATAGATTAATAGCGATAAGGCATAAAAGCTAGGACCCTAGACTTTTCAACATCAAAGTCAATTCTATCTTGACGGTACTCCATCAAGGTAGCGTGGCCGAGCGGTCTAAGGCGCTGGTTTTAGGCACCAGTCCGAAAGGGCGTGGGTTCGAATCCCGCCGCTATCAAAATTTTAAATCAGACTCGGAATATACCACTTTATCAAAGAAGAATGAAATGAGTTTGTTTAGATTATCTTTTCGTCGCATCTTTTATTAATATTTTAATAATAAATTGTGTAATTTCATGATAAAATAAACATCCACAAATAGAATAAGAAATACCAATATTTCTCTACTTGATAATTTGCATGTGTTTCATTCCTGGAGTCTTTGGGTAGGGATCTTTTGAGGGAGGAGAAAAAATAAGATATATGCTGTGGTGGTGAGTGGCGTAGTTAGAATAACATCTTTGGGGTGAATTTCAATAAATAGAATAGTATCTTACAATTTTATTATAAATATATTATTCTGTTAGCAAACATGCATTATTGTTGTTGGACAATCTAAAAAATATTGGTCTTTACTGGATTAAAAATAGTAAACTATCCCTGTTTCTCAATGGAAGCAATGTACCAATAGAAAGCAGAACTACATTTTGTGGCTCAAGGTCATTCGATTGCTTAGAGAAAGAAACGTCAGATGACCTTGGTGTTGATAAGAGCCCTGCGTTATTACAAAGCCAAAACTAAGGCTAGTCTATTTTTTTAAATAACATTTCAACATACTAGTCTATTCCTCATCTAAAGATTTAGTAATACCGCCGGTGGGAGTTGTGTTCAAAAGGATTGAAAAATATAAACAAATTTGAAAATCATAAGTAAAGGTGTGATGAGTTAAAGCAAAAACCAGAAATTATTATTGTTGGGCACGTGTACTAAACGTCAACATATTATATTCTGGATTGCCGCTAACTGGAAGGTTGGGGTTAGAATCCTGGCTAGATGTTTTGAAAGCGCTTTTCCAAATTGCTTTTCATTCTTCCTTCTCGCAAATGCGAGTTAATTTATATATCTATTCTCCATTCCTCGTCCCTATCCCATTTGCGTATTTAAATTCAAATAGTCCGGATGGGTAGTAAGACGCGGGACATCATGAACAGCCAATAAAAAATCATAGCCTATGAAGAAAGAGTGAGACTATACTCGGTGTGCTTGTGTGTGATAACCTCCAACAGTTATAGCTCCTTACAGCCTCCTCAGTGAACCTCAGTCAAGTATCCGGTCACCAGAGCGTCGTCCCCCGCAACGCGCTCATAACTCTGGCAGTTCCTTGACGACTATTGGCAAATCTTGATGTTGGACGATATCACCACACACCGACCCCAAGAGGGCCGACCATTCTTTTGTCCACTGCCATTCCACCGTTAAGTGATTTTTGAATCTTATTTCCTTATTATGGTCTCCTGGGTCTATTTCTGTGTTTACTACACAGGGGCTAGAAGTGCGCTCATAATTTCATCTCTCTTGGAAGATCGGGACAGTAGAGGAACAATCATATAACTCCAACTATTGTAGGTTTTGGTACAAGAAAACGTTAAGATAATATAAACATTTCTCGTAGCATTTCATAGCATTCGTAGATAGTTAGGCCACGATCACGGACTAGGAGGACTAGAACAGATAATAGATTTGCAGGTGGATATGAATTTGGCCCCACCAATAATGTTTCCTTATATTAGGTTAGACTTGTTTAGGTTAGGTTATATTAGGTTAGGTTGGATTAACTTATAATTGTTGTGTCTTACCATTAATCACTTTCTGTTTTCCCTTTAACTTGAGAAAATATTTACAACAATCCCTAAATGTAGCGCCACACTAGTCGGGGCCGTGTTAGTACATCAGTACGACTTGTGAACAATTCCCAAGAAGGAACTCGAGACGCAACTTTAATACGCCCATATATTATTATTTTAAGGAAAATATTTAATTACTATTGATATTGATATACGTGGAAAATCGAACTAAACGTATTTACTGAATCACTATTTTATTGATTTTAACAACAAAAATAAATCCGTCACTAACTAGCATTCTCCTAATAAAGCACTCTAGGACCTGTAGTCCTATACTAGCTATTAAAGATTGTACTATCCAACTTCAGCAAACTTGAAGAGTTTGATATATTTTAAGGAAATGTAGCGGTATTTGATTGAGTGCCGTGGAAGGAAAGGTCCAAGTAGGATGCACCAGGAACACTAGGTGGATCCATCACCTTTCAAATACCATTCTCACCGCTTGTTCTACAATTAAATCAAAGTCAAGCTGTCGATACTTTCACATACTTGTTTCAACTTATCCTAACACTAATCCAAGCACACTTCACACTGATAGTCTATTGCTTTGTAGGGGGGATTAAACCCAGGATCATGGCTGGCCTATTTTCCATCGTTTCTGTAAACCGAAGCTCAGTCAATTAGACGCTGTAGTCAGTGACTGAGCTAAGAGGGATCCCCGACGCGCGGACCTGTGAATCCAAGCAGCAGGTGTCCGCATAGGGGTGCGCTATGAATATGGAACAGTGAACCGATCATATCTGGGGTCTGGACCGGACTGTGTCCGTCTAATGCTTGTTCCACCGCGGTGTAGGAGGTACTGCATGGCCTCACATATTACCATAACCGGCTTTCACACCTGTATCTATGTGCATGCGTGGTGCCCCATATGTCACGTCGCTCTTATGTGTCACTTTTCTCAACCTTCGCAACAAATAGTCATTAACAATTCGGGACACATCTGGAAAAAGTTTAAAGTATTCCATTCTGTTTGTTGTCTCGTATCACTACCTTTTGGCTTGTAAGTATATTTATTAATTACATTAATGTGTTAGGGATGAGGAAGGCTGAGTTTAGAAGAGGTGTGCCTGCAATTGCGTGGACGGAGAGTGTAGAACCATTCAGAAAACAACCCCCCTAAGAACTCCCGACTCGAATTCAAACCCCAGTCCCTCTCTCATTGGCGGTCCAGTCTACTGCGAGACTAGCGCCTTAAACCAGAGGTGGGCAACATATTATTTCTCAATGTACCACAGTCGTGACGAATGAGAAATGAAATTCGAAACACCATGTAAGAAATTGAGAAATGATGTTATTCAATCGGATATCTAAGCCAACACAAATGGTTTGAATAGGTTTAGTAAACATATTTACACTTGGATAACTCAGATACAACTGCCTCAGACCCGAATGATGGAAATGGTTTGGATTTATAGTGTAAGACAGTTTAGTATTAAATTTGACAAAAATATATGTCTGACGCCAGAGATGGCGCTTTCATTGATATGCAAGCAATGTTACCACACCAACCCGTCATGAAATAGTTTATCTTACTGTGAGAGCTGGTAATTTCAAGTTCGCCACATTTGATGGCTAATTCACAACTTGTCGATAGCATTGCCTAAGACCGTGCAGCCATCACTATTATAATATGTTTAATTAAATGGTATTAATCAATAACTTTGCGTGAATTATCTATCACTCATACGGAACAAAAAATAGGGGGATGTTCCTGGAGAGAGGAGGGAAAATCACATAGGTAAAAACCAATTTCCTGGCGCCAGCTGGTATAGATGCCTTTCAAGTCAAAGTAAGGAGTGGCTATCAGTTTTAGTGAAAACTTTAAATAACGATGTAATTGAAAATAAATTTTAAAGAAATATTAAATGCCCTTTTAACTTGAGAAGACAAATTAACTTTTGAAATGAACGTCTAAACCATTGATAATTTTACGTCCACTTGTTTTAATATTCCATAATGTTTTCAAATAAATGTTTAGTAAAGAACCAATTTAAATTCAAATAGTTACCTTTAAACTTAGAGAAGTTTGAATATCTGAATATGTGAGTGTTCAAAAGAATAATCAAGACAACACCAACCCTTTTTTGTATTTTGTCTTTAATATTTATGTCACATATTTGAACTAACTAAAAAAAGTTAAAATTTATATAATATTTAATATAATATTTAGCATCGCGTCTTACTACCTGTTCGGGTTATACGATTTAAGTACTAATTACTCTAATGGATAAGGAATTGGGAAGGTTGAATTATAGGAAGTGAACCCACATTTGCGTGGAGGGAGAGTGGAAAACCATTTAGGAAAAACCACCCTCAGTTCACCCGACCAAGATTCGAACCTCGAACTCCCCGTCCTCGGCAGTAGAGCTCAACACGACAAGCGCGTTAGCCAACTACGCCACCGAGGCGGGTAAGTTAAATTAAGATCCTTACATTTTTTATTCAAATCTTATTTAGTATATTTTTGTATACACTCTTGGGGCAATTGTGAACAATACAAACCTTTAAAAAATATACATATCATAAAATGTAATAAATAGTTCCTAGACACCAGACAATGGCTGTGACAATAAGAGTATTCTTTTCTCAGTTAAAGATCACGACATTATCGTAATTTTTATATTAATTGTTTTAAAGTATATTTTTGTTTCAATCTATTATTATTATTATTATTATTATTATTATTAGCACCGCGTCTTACTACCCGTTCGGGTTATACGCACTTACGCTAATGTGTAATGGTAGGGTGATTGTGAGATGAAATGGAGGACCTACAGTTTAACGTGGAATCCGAACCACGGTGGAGGCCTGGCATTCCCCACATTCACAAGATGTCTTGTCAGAGGTGAAGGAAGGGTTTGGTAATNGGCATTCTTCACATTCACAAGATGTCTTGTCAGAGGTGAAGGAAGGGTTTGGTAATAAGATAAATCTTTGCCAGGACCGAGGATTGAACCCCGGCCGCTAGCATAGAAGTCTGACACCTTACCCCTAGACCGCCAGGTCACCTTCAATCTATTATGAGTGTGGCTTTAATCAGTTAGTTTAATAAATATTTATATGGCACTAGGCTATAATAATGTATTATTAATAGTTATTAAACATGAAGAGGCTAGGTTAAGCTGTATAAACGCTATCCAGACAGACAGACAGAAACAACCCAGAACTCAATATTTCAAAATGAGGGCACCCAACTTGGTTTGTGATCATTATTAGTCCTATATCCTGTAATGCTTAGTGATAAATCTTTTTAAGCTAGTTTATATTTTGGGGTACAATATCAACACCAGTTAGTCTTAGTGATAATTTTGATTAACTATTATAGGAAGTTTATCTTATTTACTAATTAATATAAAGTATTAATACTAAACGATTTGTCCTAGACAAATAAACATACCTTTAATAACATATGCTTTTATTAAATAAAATGTTTGATTTAGAACTGACAAATATTATATTGAACGGCTATCTTTTATTGTTATTTTTGTTTGATGAAAAACGTAATAAACTATCTAAAATAATTTTCATTTTAAATTAAATTGAATATTTAATATTGTTGATTGATATTTGATAGCTAAACACATTTATCAGGTACTAGATTTTACTGTTATTTTCTATGGGATTTAAAACTAGTAATGTAACCAATATTATTATTTTCTAAAATATTATGGCATCAGATATTAAAATATGTGTATACAAAGAAATGAAATGAATGTATATATGTTTATATAAATATAATAAAATAAAATGCATATATATGCATGTACTTTAAATAAAATGCATTTGTATTTTCGTTTGATTGGTAGTTCTTTTCGTGCGATGTTCCTGACATTATCACGCCAATGATTCTCTAAACCAAACATGTTACTATATCATAGTGGAAGGAAGTATTTTCTAACTCCCGTGCAGCGCGTTTAGGATGTGTTCTCCCTTCTTTTGACACACGCACGTATGCAAATAGTCTAGTTCTATAACTGCATGAAGAGGTCATTTGAATAACATGCAAATGAAGAGGGAATGTATGGGGAGGGTGGTGGCTTGGGAGGGGGGGGGAGACGCAATATGTTCACGTCACGAACCCAAACCTTGGTATTACATAGCCTACAACACCGAATGACCGTAAATACATGTTGTTTTAGGAAGGCGACAGATGTAAGGGACACGCTACGATAACAGATAGGTCTAATTAATAAATTAAAACTCATTATTATCATCGATTAAACTTAGTACGGATTGATTTAAAGCGAATCAGTAATGAATAATAGTTTAATATATTAATAGGATTTTAAAACCGACACCTTAGTATAGTCGGTAGCATGTTTGTCTATTGAGCTAAGGGTCCCGAGTTCAATTACTTTCATGGTTGAAACGTTTATCATGGGTGAAATTAGGGTTTACCCTTTCACAGTAATTAATTAACGAGTGTATCTGTCTATGGATATTATGGTTCCTGTGTTTAGTTCCAATTAAATTATAATTCATTTCAACTGTAAATTGGATTTATTTCCTTTCACAAAATGTCAAATTATACCAATGGTGTCTGACTGTGATTATCTTTAAGCTGTTTAGAGCCGATAAAAACATTAAATGAGCAATTAAAAAAAAATTTAATTTAATATGTTTTTATCTAGTGTACAAAGCAATTTACTATATTCAATTATGAAGATGATAGATGAAACCACAAAATATTGATCACATCTCCACTAGGTTATATTTTATTAGTATTTTAGTAAAACTTATATGGATATCCTGAGTAAACCAATATGGTGAAAATCGACCAGAAATTTGTACATATATAGTGATAGACCAAACCTAACATATATTTTACTTTTTTACTTATATTTATCTTGTAAGCTCTTATTTAGCAAGTGTATCTGATTTAATAATTCTATATATTTAATAAATACAGTCACAGGTTACGCCATCACACACGTTACATGATTGATGACCCTTTAAAATGGCGTCACTCAAGTTTAGAGTACACGAATACTGCATTATTTAAATTGGCGCGATATTATATTATTTATAATTGTACTAGGTTTTTAACTCGAGTGCTGCATATTATAATTATGTTTCCACCTTTTATATCTACCCGTTCATGTTATGTGCATACAGGGTGATCAGTAATGTTATACAATAAAATGGTGCAGGGGAATCAACACTGAAAAATAAACTACAAGTCTCCTACAAACACAGTGCCCAGACCTCTTCGTTATCGAGATATGGCAACATTGCTGGAGACATTGAACGTCACATTATTTGTTTTATTGAAAGTGGCCAGTAAGATGGAGAACCAATACACAAACGGGGACTGAACAAAATCATTCTGATCTACTGCGAGGAACGATGCAATTCCACTGCCGCTGCTTTTATATATGCCGCAAGTGTTCCTGTCCGACAAAACCCATATCCAAGGACACTGTGGCACTGAATCATCGGCCAAGGGAAAGAGGTCCCTTTGCACCTGTGACGGTCAACGCTGGTAGGCCGCAATGTCACAAGACTGTTGCCGTGGAAGAGGCAATTCCACACTCTGTAGAACGCTAACCCAATACAGGAACACGGCGGTTAGACGTTCTTCATCACCTGTCACAGAGGTCTGAGTGGAGAATAGTACATGACCAATTACTGTTCCCTCTCCAGGATTTGAAGCCTACTCTTGATTTCGAACGCCGTTGGCCATTCTGCGAGTGGCTGCTGCACCACTACGCCATAGTTTCACAATTCTCTGGCAGAGTACTGGCAATGTATGAAGCAACATTGATCAGTAATGGTAGTTTCAATCACCACAACCATGACTTTTGGGTTGACACAAATCTAAATCCCAACCTGGAGGTCCATTCACAATATCAATTCTCCATCTACACTCGGGGTGAAGTGATATTTTACTTGGACTGTATGAATGACTGCATGACTTCGAGGTGAAAATTACTCACACTTTCAGTAGATCGTTCTACCCCAACTATTGGAGGATGTTCCATTAGAATGTGGCTGCTTCAGGATGGAACCCCTGCACATTACGACCGTGCAGTGAGATGCCATTTGGACGAGTACTATCCCAAGAGATTGCTTGGAAGCAACGAGCCATGCAATAGGTCCTCATTCTGCTGTCAGTATCCTTACTCAGCCATTCTGCACCCTGACCTATTTTCGTTGTTATAGCTTTGACTAGTGTAAAACACACGACTGCTCGACTATGTGCGGTTTTAATATATTTCAGACTTTCAAGATTGTTTGGGGGGTTCCCTTCTACCTACTTAACAGGAGCTCAAGCTGTAAGATATTCTTCTCACCAGATTCTGTAACTCGTCAGCTGAGTGTATAAAGCAATTTGAAGTAAGCCCCTTAACACAAATGGCGTCCTTCTCGGCTCTACTAATATAAAATTGTCTAAAACTCACTGTAATATACCACCAAAAGAGGGATGTTTTCCACTGAGTTAATGTTTATGTCAATACACTATGTTGTGCTAGTTGGCAAAACAACCTCTGTTTCAAAAACATGGTTTGATGCACATGCACAGATGCTGATATGAAACAATTGACAGTAGGATTGCTTATGCGTACGTCACCCCTGCAGGGTTTTTTATTATTAAAGTCTGCAATTCACAACATGATCAATGTCGGTCGCATGCGAATATGTTTTTTTTATCAAAGATTCTTCCTACCAAACTTTTACCATACACTGTTATTTTAAGCATATTCTATGATCAAATTTGTTTGCTCTAGATTTGAATGTGTTAGGAAGGCAGTCGAACCTAAACCAATAACCAAAATAATTACTAGTTATTTTCAGGAAACCCGAACCAGAACTGGAACCACAAAATTAAATTGCCTGAGAACCAGAACTGGAATCAATAATATATTTTGGTTCATAAATGTTCTTCTCGGTTCTTAAGTTTTCTAAATATCATTTTATGTCCTTTTTTCTTTAAATTAATTCTATTTTGAAATAATCTGATTTTCCTTTTCTCAGAATTTTAAAAAATCAAAATGGGATGAATTTTTTTTATTAATAACTTTTATTTTGTTGTAAAGTTCTTAATAAAATATTTGTCTATTTAAGAGGTTTATAATGGCAGTATAGCTATACTTATTTAGTCTATGCATTAGGAGCTCGAAAGTTCATTACCGCAATCACTTAAGTACGCCACCTATCACTATATTGAACTAATTCTTTCCAGTCCATCTCATTACAAGCTACATCTCTCAGGTATATTCAAATGCTATCCTCATACCTGAGCCTGGGTCCTCCCAGTGGTCTTTTCCCATGGGTTTTGAGATTCATCACCTTGAACGTGGTTCTAGATACTCCCATTTGCGCTGTATGAACTGCCCACCGTAATTTGCGAGATTGTATTACCCTCACCATGTATTGTTATGAGTACAGGGTATGAGGTTCATATCTATGTAGCCTCCTCCACTCTCTATTATCTTCATCCATTTTTTGCCTAAATATCTTCCTAGCCACCCTGTTTATGAACACCCTCAATTTCTTTTCGTCATTTATGGTAAGAGGTAGTATAGCTTTAAATTAAAAATTAAAAGAACTCTAACCAAAACCGGAACATAGTTTGGAACAAAATATGACTTAAACTTTTATTTATTTCTAACCATAACCTTAAAATATTTACTGGAAGAACCGGAATAAGAACCAGAACCGAGAAATATTTCGGTTTGACTCCCTGGTGTCGGGTCTTGGTGTCCATGATAAGCTATGGCAAAGGGTGAAAGCCCCGTATCAAATAATAGTAATATTTTCTTTAATAAGTGTAAAGACACTTTATCAGTATCGAGGTAAAGTCGTCTGAGAATGACACATGACGTCACCTATCCTACCCCCCTAAACACACAGTGACAGTCCAACTGCTTGGTTGACTGCACCACACTTTCAGAGGGTAGAGGGTGTAGGGGGGAGGAAACTGTCCGCGTGGTTCGCGTGACTACCCCGGTATGAAGGGACAGATCGTTCCACTAATTAATGTAAGCGCTGATGAAATAGAAGCCAAGTGGCCGCGGGCAAACCAGAAGGGTGGGGTGGTCTTCCCCAAGGGGATTCAAGGCAGGAGGGGGTGAGAGGGTATCTATAAGGGTTCAGATAGGAGACATTGTCATGGAGGGTTGATGCTTCCACCATAACAGGGAATACAATATTAAGGGGGAAATGTTACTATTGAGGGATACTTTATTTTATTTTGATATGAGCAACTACCTACTAATTGACGGGGTCATCCAAGTAGAAGGGTTCAGTTTTGAAGCCACGTGATAGATATATATATATATATAAGCACAATGAATTACTGCCAGTTTAACCTACACGCATATGTACTAATTACGTTAATGAGTTAGTTTGAATACCATTTACACCCAACTTGGATTGAACCACGATCTTTGTCATCAACAGTTTAGTCTATTGCGACAGTGACATCTTAGATCATGTGACCACCGAAGAAGGTAGTCTGAATATTGATTGGGAATAACTTCTTTTATGTCGCGAAACTATTTACCTTCCAATACCTTTGCTCTCTATAAGTAGTGCGTCTGTGTACAGAGTCAAGGGTCCAGGTTCGATTCACAGCTCCCTCACAAAGCTACTAACAGTAAAATTAGTGGATCCCCGCAGTCCCCTGATATTTAAAAGAAGGCTGAGGGTTTGGATATGTTGTATTTTTATAGTTAGGTTAATGTGTAAGTTATGTGATGGGATAGTCAGTTATTTGGTCACTAAAGTGCAATTACATTTTACAGAAGTCGATTCGTTAGACAAATAAATTAATGAAAACATTTGTTATAAAATGGTGTGTAGTTAATAACAAGTCGTTATTTAAAATACAAACACAGAGTCGAGTGAGGACCTCCGGATAAGAGGCATGTGGTGTTAATTAAATGCTTCAAATGTCATGAAAGAGTTCATAGCCTGCAACTCACTGCCGGCTATGAATGAAAGAGGAAGATAGTAATTTTACACAATATGGAGGGAAAATTGAATATTCTAAAAAGTCAATCTTGGGGAAAAGGTCCTACAAGCCCATCCGCCCACTATCGGAAGATTTCCTCAACTGATGTATCTACAATATCATGGAGATTTTAGCGAAAGCAAATGAGAACAATGATACCCAAGGAATATATTTATGAAACAAAATATAATAAAAATACTATGAACATATCGAAGGAATTAAACATTAAAAGTATTATTGCCAAGTTATGAACACAAGTGAGAAGTGTCATTTCACAATTGTTGAAAAATGTTCAAAGATTGAAATTTTAATTATTTTGTGCTTGTTAAACTGTATGATAACAAGTTTTTATTCATGAATATTAAGATTATGTCTATAATTATATATATTTGATATTAAGAATAATTAAGTTAAATAGTGCTAAAAATAAATGTCCTCTTATTGTTCTTTAATTCAATCGCTGCTTTAGTTGCACATTTGACGACTAGTTTCTGCGCGTATCAGAACCATTATGAGATTGCACCAACTCCACGGGTGGTGTTATTGTTGGGGATACAAGGGAAGTATTTTAACCAGATTGATAAAATGATTAGAATAACAATAATAGATTTATCATAACAGAAAAATAAAATATATGTTTGATTACAATAGATATACAAAAACATAAGATAGAAGTTCCAAATTAATACTGTCTTGTCGCGACACGGGGCAAGATCAAATGCAGTAGGCTTTAAGAGCTATGTTCAATTACAAAACAGCTGGACTGACGCCAGGCTGGAGTCAGGTGATTCTAAAAGAAAAACAGTGAGGTAATTATAAACAAACGTTAACTGGAAATTATATACATAAAGTATTATTAACACATTTATAATTTAAGCTAGCTTGCTTGATTAGGACTTAAGAAAAATCCTTAAGAGACATAGTATAATGAGTTTCAATAGAAAGGTTAGTTGATTACATTGGTAGATGGCTAACATACAGGTGTCTACACACAATAGTACTATAGCCGGTCATTTCCCTATAGGTGCTGTCAGACCATTCAATAATACATGTATTTAGTGACCCACTCCCTGGGGTACAACACTAATTTTACTCATACAAGACTTGGGGCCAGTTTCATAGTCAAATTTAGTACGCCTCAAGTGCGGCGCTACACTAAGTACATGACGACACCTACCTAAACCAGACATTCGAATTTAGGTAGGTGTCGTCATGTACTTAGTGTAGCGCCGCACTTGAGGCGTACTAAATTTGACTATGAAACTGGCCCTAATACTCAGTCAATAGATGCCAAAAACGGGCAAAGAGAAAAAAGGTATTATCTACGCGGACCCCATATGGAAACAAGCGAAGTTCCGCGCTTCACCCAACCAAGCTAATACCACACGTGAAGCGTGGCAACAAGAATGGTTCAACACATGGAATACATTGACCCAACTAGGTCCTAGAAAAATGTTAGACACCCTGGTTGTAGTCATAAACACAATAACAGTCACCTCGAATATACTAAGTCTGAGATAAACAACAAGTCATATGGACTTATTAAATAAACATTTTCTAATCTTTCAACTAGACGAATAAGTTAGATGGACCTATTAACGTCACCTATATAGAGGGAGCTGCAAAATGATCTGACGGTTTTCGCCACCGCGTGGTTGAGCGAGTAGGTGGTGGGGAGTGGTGCGGATAGGCGCGTTTCAGAGCCTACACGTGGACATTTTTAGTAGCCATGGCGCAGTGGTCGGTTGAGCATCGCACGTTTGTTGTCGAGGCGTTTTTTAAAAGTGGTGATTCCTGTGTTGCTGTGCAGCGGCAGTTCCGTAGGCGTTTTAATTTAGGTCCACGAGGAAAAGTTCCGACACGCAACACAATTATTCTGTGGGTGAGTAACTTCAGAGATACCGGTTCAGCGTCGAAACGGAAGTCGACAGGCCGTCTAAGGTCAGCCCGGACGCCAGAGAATATCGATAGAGTAAGAGAAGCTGTGGAAGCCAGTCCTCGGCGGCCGACCCGTAAACAAGCTGCTGCTTTGCATATGTCTGACCGCTCGGTAAGACGAATTTTGCGGTTTGATCTGCATTTCCATCCATACAAAATGGCTATTGTTCAGCAGTTAAAGCCCAATGACTATGAAAAGCGAAAAGCATTTTCAGAGCAAATGATTGATTTGATGGCAGATGAAAAAATTTTCATGATGAGCGACGAGGCGCATTTTCATCTGGACGGTTATGTAAACAAACAGAACTTTCGTTATTGGTCAGCTACAAATCCTGAAGAACTGCATGAACGTCCTCTGCATAGTCCTAAGGTCACTGTGTGGTGTGGTGTAACAAAAACTTGTGTCATTGGGCCATACTTCTTTGAAGAGGGTGGTCGAACTGTTACGGTCAATTCGCAACGCTATCTGTTGATGTTACAAAACTTCCTGATCCCTGAACTTTGGAGAAAACGCCTAGTGCGCAATAGAATCTGGTTCCAGCAGGATGGGGCAACTGTCCATACAACCAATGCGGTGATGGACTTTTTAAAAAGTAAGTTTCGTGGCCGAGTAATCTCGCGTTTCGGGGATATTGCATGGCCAGCACGCTCCCCTGATCTAAGCGTTTGTGATTTTTTCTTGTGGGGTTTCTTGAAATCAAGAGTCTACACAAACAAGCCCCGCACATTGGGCGAACTTAAGGTGGCCATATCTCAAGAAATCGCCAACCTGTCTCCTGCAATGTTAGGGAAGGTGTTCGACAGTTTTGGTGCGAGACTGGAAGAGTGTTTCATCACAGAAGGGCACCATTTGAAGGACGTCATCTTCAAATCTTAAACTGATGAAATCGGTTGTTCCAATGTTATTTTCTTTAATTTCCATTAACACCATTCTGTAATAACCAATAAAACATTTTTTATCACTCTTAACATTTGTGTTATTTGTATTTTAAAACCGTCAGATCATTTTGCAGCTCCCTGTACTTAGGAAATCGGAGATGGTTTTCATCGGTGGCGCGGTGGTGAGAACCACATACAACACTCCATGGCCACTGGTTCCTTCGTGGAGAGAAGTTCCTTCTTCAACGACGTGATGTGATTGAATATGAGAAACATGCCCAATACTCCAAGGCCACCGCTACCTTCGTGGAGAGATGTTCCTTCTTCAATGACGTGATGTGATTGAATATGATAAAGTAAATCTGAGAGTACTTATTTTATACCCTTTCTCTGATTAGAACGGAACAAAAAGAAAGAAAATATAAAAGGCGTAATAATACAGGTGGTGATAGGAAGGACTGGAGCTTGAGGGGTGAAGTAAAGGGGAGGTTTGAAGACACGCTGCCACAACAATGGCGCTCGAGGGTCGTGGGAGTGAGCCCAACTTAGTCGAGCTCTTTTTCATGACAGGAGATGTAGAGAGTGGATGTGTTAGGAAGCACTTTGTCGCCATTCGTGTTCAATATTTTGCTAGAAGGCATGTTGGCGTTATCCGATCCCATCCAGCCACGGTGAGTAAGTCTTGAAGCATATTATTTCTGAATGTATTAGGTTTAATTATCTTCTTTGGATTACAATATTGTAGGTGTAGTATTTTTATTCAGATTTGTATTATTAAAATCCTTTGTGGTATTTTCTATTGGGAGCACGTGGATCATATCCGAGTCCATCCAGTCGCTAACAGTAGCTTATGAAGGATATTATTATTAAATATCTCAAATCTATTACTCTTCTTTGGATTTTGCCAATATAATTATTATAATTGTGTATTTTTACGTAGCCTAATTGTGTAGGTGTCAACTTTACATGATTGACACGCTACAAGATCTGAATAAAGAAAAACACAATTGTTCGTATTTTACTGATTTATATAAAACTAGCTGAACTCCCGTTCTTCGCACGAAATATTGTGTTATTATTTATTTTTGAATGAGGAGTTTTTGTTTGAAGTTTAATGGCATGGTTCTTAGCGCTACCCGAGAAAACCGTGAGGCGGTGACCACGTATCGTTTCTCGTGGGGAGTTTTATTTTCGGCAGGCCCCCTTGCCTACTGCCTGGGGCATTATCAGCTGAGCGCGGCTGGACAAGTCTCCCTCTCCCTTCCACTCGCCACCGCCACACACCACCTCGGGCCGGGCCCTCTCACTCATACAGACACCACAAACACCATACAAGCCAACAAAATATAAACTACAAACTTCTACCGTCTCTTGGAGATGTACATTAAAACATAATTACATATTTTAATTAATCGTTTGTATTACCTATTTTCCACCCCTTAGAAGCATCCACGGGGTTAAAAATAATTGCTATATTTTTTCGAAGGCATTATTAGAACAAACTTATCGGATTATTACCCTCTAAATGCTTAAAAAGAGTTTATAAAGCAATGATGTTGATTAGGGTAGCTACCACGATTTCACCCCCTTAACCAAAAAACATCGGAATCAAACATATTTACTTTTTCTAATTAACTTATAAGTTATAAGGAACATCTGTGCCAAATGTCAGCCCTCTTACTTCGTGGGAAGTGTGAGAACTAGTGATGAGTGAGTGATTAGGGAGTGATTAGTGAGGGAGTCATTCAAGGGCTTCACTTTTTATATACAGAGATGTATTTATCATTAAGTTATTGATTAAAGCTCTAAACAATTGTTTGCAAAAATAAAGAACAATCTAGATCTGCTAGAGTGAGTTCTTACCGTCTTGTTACCATCAGGGCTACCCGAACATTTATTATAATGGTTTTAAGAGGAGAAGAAGAAAATTAAACAAAATGAACCAACATTTTCACGATATGAGAAAGGACCACCATTAAGGAAAAAGCACCTGAGTATACCTAGTCGTAATTTAAACCACAAGTGCTCCATTTCCAGAAGAAGAAGAAAAAAAAAGACAATGTGATACAGAAGCCTTTGTAAACGTGACCATCGGGATGGGTTCATGGGTGAATACCAATAATTACAAATGGTTGAATGTCAACATAAGTTGTAAGAAATTGGTGACCATTATTTTTAAAAGTTTCGTAATTTGAGTTTAGTTCCCGGCCGCTTGCCCCGTTATTACAGTGAACTCTAAGCCACTCGTGACTCACGTGTTTCTGAACCACAAGAAGACAAAATACTGGACTCTTCTGAGACTAGAAACCAAAATATCTCAGGTTTCAATTTTGAGTTTATCTAATGAATTTTATAAAATAAATAGTAGTTTATACCTGGCTAAAAGATATCAACTTATCGTGTGTCATTCATAGCCTTTATAAAACTACTTAAAATTGGGCATATTATTTTACAAACTATATGTAAATCTCACTACATAATTAATACAAAATCTTTTTAAAATAACCCAGCCACTGGTTGTTAATTAATCATTAAAAAAGGGTAGACCCCATATTAAACAATACCTTGTTGTGCCATTAATCAAATTTGGATCTTTAAATCAGTAGGCAAGCACTCTATCAACTGCTCTAAGAAGTAGAAATATATAATGTTTGGCGAATAAATTCACTCATTGATTTAGAACAAGTGTTTAGTAGAATTACACCCTGACTATTACCAAACATTATTCATTTTACACTTGCTATTGGCCAAGGAAAAATAGAATCTAAACACAGGTTATCTGTATCCACTATGTCTAAAAATGCTTGTTCTAAAAATGATTATAATCTCAAATCCCAGCATTGTTTATTATTTAGAGTAAAAGGCAAAAACAACTAGTCCAAAAAAAGGGGTATTAAAAAATATAAAGTTGTTTTTGTGGTAAATATTGAAACTATTTTACTATTTTATTGTGTTACCTTAAAGGCACTGATATTATCTATACAAATTAATTTCTGGAGATCCCATGGCCTGACGTATGAATGTATGAACTATGTTTTATTTATTGTTGTAACAGTAAGATACCGTTCTTCCTGTCATGTTCATATAATAAATATTTATCTCATCATAGGAATGAAGTGATATAATGTAAGAATTTTAATTCTGTAAATTTATATTTTATTTAGCTATAATTTATTCTTAGGTGAATATTTATTTTGTTTCATACTACTTTTAATTAATTCTAGTTAATTGCATTTTGTCGAAGGAAGCACCCATAATGGCCGCACTATGCTTGGAGGAAAGAAATGGACTCCAGCAGTGGGGTAAGGGGGAGAGAGAAAAGAAGAAGCGAGGTTTTGTTCTGTTTGGGAGTTTTGGTTTTTTCGGGCATTGTTGAAAAAAAGTATAGAAAGGAAAAAACGACAAGACGGGGTTAGTGAAAGCAAAACTAAAAAGAAAGTATTTTTTTAAAGAAAGTTTAGCAACCGTAGCATTACCAACCAAAGGATTGATGGGACGTAATATAGCAGCAGACCACGGCTAATACATGTGAGTTATTCAGATTCAGTAACTGTCTCCAAAACAGAAGTTACCACCAGACAACATAACAATCTGTTTGTAAAAAACATTTACTCAAGAACGTAACTTTACTGTTTTGGGCCAGTATAATGACTTCGATAAATGCAATAACTTTATTAAATACTTGTTATTCTTATTAACCACTGACTAACCTCGTTGAGGAAATTGACTGTAATGTATATATATTTAAGGAGTTCAAATTGTTTAGTAAGTAAGTTTTATTCTAATAAGTCAGATTAATCAATAAGGGTACATTTTTGGCCAACATGACCCAGAGGTCCTGAGAGACAGAATCCTTGCTCAAATTGTATGTAATATTATTGTTATAATATATATTTTTTAACCCCGAGATATTTAATGGTTCTTGTTGCAAATTTTCAAAGCTTGATTGTGAACCCAAATATTATAAACATTGAGTTAAATTTTAATATAGAACTTTACAGTGGCTTAGTTAGAGAAGCTTTCCATCGAAATTAAATTTACAATAATTGTGAACATTATTGACCTTAATTATAAGATGGATCTTGAAGTTTCCATGTCCGTCTGGATGGTCATATCTGGAACTACATTTGATGGATCTCGTTCAAAGATGATATTTTCGTCGTACTGTGGTCATACTCTAGGGCCAATTTGCGAGTTTGACTCCACCCATTAAATTAAAGGTAGTTAGTTTACTGTCAACTGATATTTTAAAATATTACATTTTTCAAATATTATTTTATCAAATTAGTTTGAAATGTATAGTTGTTTAGGGTTTTATAAGATAAGTAAAATTACATTCTTATTTTTCAAAAAATAAATAAGTTAACGATAATGATTTTTTTTAAATAAACTGTTATAAATTTTTTATTCAAAATATACTGATGAATAGTAATCTATTTTATAAATCAAAACTGTATGGTTCTCTTATTATAAATAATTTAAGAGTCATTTACTGAAAACAAATTTAAAAAACAGTTGTTTGTAATTGCAATAAATTATTTGAGTAAGTAGGCTACATACTGTACAATTTTTTAAAAATATAGCTATCCTTTTCTGTATGTTGGCCTCTAAAATGATTTTTAGGTTTAATAATTCATCTCAAGTGATTTTAACTTAAAATTCTAACCATTAGACCGAGTACCTAGGACGTTTATTAAAAATTGGGATGTATTACAAAACAAGCATTTTAAACCAAATGAATTACACAATTACTATTTATGAATATATTTTATTATTGAACATAGAATTAATTACTTTCTTTCTAACAACCAAGGAAAACAATCATCTTCAAATTTAAGGTGAAGTTATGGGAGATGTTTGATCTTGAAGTCTAAAGATATATATAGTAATATCATAATAACGATGAGGACATGAAGGGAGTGAGGTCTACTGCTCGCAGAACAACTAGTTAAATCAGTGATTTCCAACCTGGGGGTCATGGCGTTAATTCGAAGGGGTCGCAAAATTTGTGAGAACTACAACCTTGTACTGTATTTACTCTTTTTAGAGATTTAATGACTATAGCAAAGTTTAAACTCCAAATAGAAACAACATATTTTGGTTATCTTATTCCGACTGCATGTTTACCGACACAGTTAATAATATTCTAGACCCACCAAATCAATTATAAAAATGACAGGAATTCCTACCAAGGGAGTTTTGGCATCATAGAAAGTTTCGTATATGGTCGCAAAATGTAACAAGCCTAATTATTTTGGAGCTACACTCGTTTTGGAAGCTGCTATTTAAATCACTGAAATAATGTTTGACAAAGCATCTGCAGATCTAATCTGGAAGATCCCTCTGGCAGATAACACAGTGTGAAGTTGGATATCTGATATGGCGCAAGACATACAAAAACAACTGACCGAAGACTTGAAAACATCAAAACTGCAATACAGGTCGATGAAGCCACTGGCTCGGTGAAGGATGCCCATCTTATAGCTTATGTTCGCTACATCAATAACAGATCTGTCAAAGAGGACCTATTGTTCTGTAAGCCGATTCCAGGAAGAGCCAGGGCTGAGGGACTTTCCAAGATTCAAAATGAATTTTTGAAAGCAAATGAGATGAATTGAGAAAATTTATTTGGGATGTGCAGTGATGGAGCTCCTGCTATGTCTGGAGAAAGTAGTAGTTTAAAAGCTACCGAGAAAGGGAAGGCTCCCAACGCCATCTGGACTCACTGTATAATCCACAAGGAGTCACTTGCATCAAGAAGCGTCACGAGGGAACAGGGGCTGAACACAGTGTTCTCTTGTACTACTCTGCTTCACGCTGCATGTCACGAGGGAACAGGGGCTGAACCGAGAGTTCTCTTGTACTGCTCTGCTTCACGCTGGTTGTCACGAGGGAACAGGGGCTGAACACAGTGTTATCTTGTACTGCTCTGCTTCACGCTGCATGTCACGAGGGAACAGGGGCTGAACACAGTGTTATCTTGTACTACTCTGCTTCACGCTGGTTGTCACGAGGGAACCGGGGCTAATCACAGTGTTCTCTTGTACTACTCTGCTTCACGCTGGTTGTCACAAGGGAACAGGGGCTGAACACAGTGTTCTCTTGTACTACTCTGCTTCACGCTGGTTGTCACAAGGGAACAGGGGCTGAACACAGTGTTCTCTTGTACTACTCTGCTTCACGCTGGTTGTCACGAGGGAACAGGGGGTGAACACAGTGTTCTCTTGTACTACTCTGCTTCACGCTGGTAGTCACGAGGGAACAGGGGCTGAACACAGTGTTTTCTTGTACTACTCTGCTTCACGCTGGTTGTTACAAGGGAACAGGGGCTTAACACAGTGTTCTCTTGTACTGCTCTGCTTCACGCTGGTTGTCACGAGAGAACAGGGGCTGAACACAGTGTTCTCTTGTACTACTCTGCTTCACATTGGTTGTCACGAGAGAACAGGTGCTGAACACAGTGTTCTCTTGTACTACTCTGTTTCACGCTGGTTGTTACAAGGGAACAGGGGCTGAACACAGTGTTCTCTTGTACTACTCTGCTTCACGCTGGATGTCACGAGAGAACAGGTGCTGAACACAGTGTTCTCTTGTACTACTCTGTTTCACGCTGGTTGTTACGAGAGAACAGGTGCTGAACACGGTGTTCTCTTGTACTACTCTGCTTCACATAGGTTGTCACGAGAGAACAGGTGCTGAACACAGTGTTCTCTTGTACTACTCTGCTTCACGCTGGTTGTCACGAGAGAACAGGTGCTGAACACAGTGTTCTCTTGTACTACTCTGCTTCACGCTGGTTGTCACGAGGGAACAGGGGGTGAACACAGTGTTCTCTTGTACTACTCTGCTTCACGCTGCATGTCACGAGGGAACAGGGGCTAAACAGTGTTCTCTTGTACTGCTCTGCTTCACATTGGTTGTCACGAGGGAACAGGGGGTGAACAGTGTGTTCTCTTGTACTGCTCTGCTTCACGCTGGTTGTCACGAGGAAACAGGGGGTGAACACAGTGTTATCTTGTACTACTCTGCTTCACGCTGGTTGTCACGAGGGAACAGGGGCTGAATACAGTGTTCTCTTGTACTACTTTGCTTCACGCTGGTAGTCACGAGGGAACAGGGGGTGAACACAGTGTTCTCTTGTACTACTCTGCTTCACGCTGGTAGTCACGAGGGAACAGGGGCTGAACACAGTGTTCTCTTGTACTACTCTGCTTCACGCTGGTTGTCACGAGGGAACAGGGGCTGAACACAGTGTTCTCTTGTACTACTCTGCTTCACGCTGGTTGTCACAAGGGAACAGGGGCTGAACACAGTGTTCTCTTGTACTACTCTGCTTCACACTGGTTGTTACAAGGGAACAGGGGCTGAACAGTGTGTTCTCTTGTACTACTCTGCTTCACACTGGTTGTTACAAGGGAACAGGGGCTGAACAGTGTGTTCTCTTGTACTACTCTGCTTCACGCTGGTTGTCACAAGGGAACAGGGGCTGAACAGTGTTCTCTTGTACTACTGTGCTTCACGCAGGCTGTCACGAGGGAACAGGAGTTGAACAGTGTGTTATCTTGTACTACTCTGCTTCACACTGGTTGTTACAAGGGAACAGGGGCTGAACAGTGTGTTCTTTTGTACTGTTCTGCTTCACGCTGGTAGTCACAAGGGAACAGGGGCTGAAGAATGTTCTCTTGTACTACTCTGCTTCACACTGGTTGTTACAAGGGAACAGGGGCTGAACAGTGTGTTCTCTTGTACTACTCTGCTTCACACTGGTTGTTACAAGGGAAAGTGCTTGCAACCCTGTTTGAACTGAAGGATAAATAGTCTTTATCTCAAAGACAGTTACTATCCCGGGAATAAAAATGAGCTCAAGAAGAACAGTTTCTTGTTCAAACTAGCGTATCTATCTAATATATTTGAAAGATACAATATTTTGAACATGTCAATGCAGGGGTATGTATTGTTTTCTGCTGCGTCTGCCCTTAAAACCAAATATAGGAATCGGATTATCGTAGAGCCGGATCTCAGATTGGCTATTTCTCCTCTAGTGCCAAGGTGTAATTAACTATGTGCATCAATGCAGGCTCAGAAATCCCACTAAAAGTGCAGCCGATGTTGAGTTTCTTTTGACATTGTTTATTCTATCTACAAACTTTGATATTTTAAATGGTTTATTAAAAGTGAGTGATACATATATAATAGTTATATACTCATTTTATATCAATTAAAAATCTAGGATTCAAATGCAAGGGGACACGACGATCTCAGAGGAAAAAATTAGAGTCGCACTAAAAAAAGGGTTGGAAACCACTTAGTTAAACTCTGATTCACTATGAAAATAATTGTACTCTTTCAGGAAATTGTTGTTATTGTTGTTCATCTACTCAGGGTGTTTCTCATTACCGTGAAAAGAGGTAATACTACTTTTTGTAATATCCATTATTTGAACACGGTGGTAATTAGAGGGGGTGTTCTACTTTGCAAGTGTCACTGATGTTATCTTTCAGGTAGCACCCTCTCCACCCTCTCCCCCCTCTCTCAGAGCTTGTTTGGTGTATTTGGACAGCGATCTTTGGCTCTGATACAAACTGTTGAATAAACGATTCACAAAGTCCCACACACGAACACTGGATGGAAGCCATACAGGAGATCGTGTCTTTGTTTGTCTTTCCTACACATGTTCGAGTAATTAGCTGGAAAATTACCTGTAAGTGTTTTACCAACACAACAGAACTATCAAATTAACAAAAAGAATGTATCAAAAATATACAGATTATATAATAGTACCACTAGATACATTAAGCTATGATAGAAACTATATTATATATATATATTATGTAAAATGTCTCTATATACTAAACTATACATAGCATGGAAAATGTTCTCTGTTAAAAATAAATGTTAAATTATTTTCTCTATACAACATTAATTGGCAATTGAAAAAACTGCCCAGGTAAGAATTTTTATATCATACCTTTGGAATAGAGTGTCGAAGCTACAGGTTCGAACTACTGTCATGGTATATTTTGATATGATTTCAGGACGTTTGTTAAATTAACTGCGTGGATTTAGTAACTAAACTGTTATTGTTATAATAATTGTTACTATTAGTAACACTGGTGTTCATGAAGATTCTCCTCTTTATTCAATGTTTCTATAACATCGTATATTATTTAGTGTATGCTATTTAGTTGAGTGTTTCTGCAACAATGTATTTTATTTAGTGTCACAAATATTACATGTTTTTAGTAAATATCTCTAATTTAAGATTAAATAGAGAAAAATTCTATGTGGTTGCACCATACCATTTGTTTTTTCTTCGTCTCTTTCTAACTATCAATGTGCACTCAATAGAAAATTTAACAAATAAAATTGACAGAAACCAAAAATCATCTTTGACTTTAGCTTCGACTTCAATTCATATTAAAGAGTAACCTTCCCGTGCCCCTAATGTATTGTTAATGATGTGCGCGACCAAAGCTGTTATCAGTAACTGGTAGACTCGTACAACCTCCTCGACCACCAAGAGGCTCACGGCTGTCGGTTGTGACGTGTCGGATAGAATAGTTTGCACGTGTATCAATATGAAGGGTAATTTGGGGCGATATTAGTAGAGTCTCCGTCCTACCAGTTTACAGAGTAATCAACAGTAAGGGTGGTTTCCTTGATAGCAGTAGTAAAGAGGAAGGGGTGGCTTCAAGGGATGGTTTGTGCTATAAAAGAAAAGATCTGATTACTGCTTGGAGCGCGCACGAACCACGGCTGATTTTTATGAGCCGACGACCTTTAACAGCCACATTTCAAATTCAAATCAGGAGCCATTAAGTTAACTTTGAGGAGATGGATGTGAAATGAGGGTTTGGCGAAATTGAAGGAGTTGGGAGTTGGTTTGGTGAACACCTTTTCAGTGTTATAGAAAACTACTGAACGTAAACAGTTTAAATTATAAGTAGCTGAGAAAAATACTACTAGAATATAATCAATAGATACAATATCTAAATGCTAAAATAAATATATAACAAAAGAAAAATATGGCATGGATCAATATCTAGTATTACCTTTTTGACTTAGCGGAGTGAAGGTCCTGTTTTAACAGAACCTTTTGGTATTTCGTTTGTCTGTTACAATTTAAGATTGAAATAGAACAAATTTAAAACTTATCTAGCAACTAAATATTTCCCCCAGCTTCGTTCACATTCAAGTCGAGTAAGGTATATTTTTTTATCGAATCCTCTAAACTACTAAAAACACCATTCCAGACAAGTATGAGGCAAGATAAAGGTTTGATTGGTCAACAGCATCACACATTAGCGACTACTTGTAGTAGCTGAACCCAAATGAATAGTTTACATCTTTGCAGTACTTGTTTGTTTGTAAGGTGTTTATTGCTTTTTAAACATCAGTTTTTAGTACATAAAACAGGAAGCACATAGAAAAGCATAGTAAACACCAGCCCCGAAGGGCTCACAAAAACCAACAATACATAGGTCTGATACATAAAACATTAACGATATGATATGGCGCCCTGGTGGGCTGAATATTTAACATATTTGGGATACGGTCGGGAAAATATGCAGAAGTTCGTTCACGGTAGGAGTTTACCTGGGAAAGGACTTTTTTCCCTACCAGAAATCTATTATATAGTAGGATATTGGTAAGAAAAAAGACCTTTTAGAGGTAAACTCCTACTGTGAATGAAGTATACTTGTACCAATATTGGTCACTTACCTGGGGAAATTGTTGCAATGAACAGCAAAATAAATAGCTTAAATTTGCTATATAAGAAACAAAAACAAGTTAAAGTGAAAGAAGCACTCCATACCAAACAAAAATGTGCTCTAGAATTAGTACCAAAGAGTAGCAGTAGCTCATTCAACACATTCTAAAAGAAAATAATGAAACCGACTAGAGAGAAGTGCTTTGCTTTATGCCACGTACGAAGATTCCCGAAGAAACACGAATACCACACCTTCCTCCGACCCTTTACCATAACCAACCATTCTCGATGTTCCAATCGAGTTGTGTTCAAGCATGTGTTCTGCCTACGTCTGGTTTTTTTCGATACTGCTTCACCCACTGATTAGATAGACCCATGGTATAGCTTATAGCTTACCCTGTTACTGGGAAAATAAGTAGTCATCATAAAAAGTCCCTTTTCAATCTGATGAGTATTTTTTAAGTTTACTGATAACAGACGGACAAACAAACAAACAGAAGTACAGAACCAAATTCTAAAAATATGTCTTTCTATCCTGTGATGATAGGAAAGAGAATAAAGGATACATTGGTTTTAACTGACCCGGCCACCTTCTGGAAACCTTAATGGTGGTCTTCCTTTAGCTGACACGACCCAGAAAAAATAGAAACGCCACAAAAATGTGAATGTACTGTACATATTTCGCATTAATTAACACACTAATTAGTTGATCAATTTTCTTCATCAGTGTATCTCATATAACCCATCATCACAGCTTCTAGGAGTTCTGGTATTTTTTATGGTACTAAACTTCCTATAAGCGGAGTTTCAGTTTTATTTGGGACGTTATGGAGATAAGAGTACTAATAATTGTTATTTCCCGGTGTTTATATTATAATATATATAAACCTCTCATGTAATTTCATAAATATTGAATAAACATAGGAATTGATTAATAAAGTTGTATTGTGTATATGGGTGGGTGTTAATGTTACAAAGCTATTTCAAAAAATTGTATATATTTAGTTTACCTTGAAGCTGCTCAGCGGTTTGGCAAGAACTCTTATTCCCGAAACCTCTGGACTTCACCATCAATTTTGATTGAATACTTGCTTACCTTGGCAAATATCAGTAAATTTAGCTGCTCTCTAGCTTGAAGTAGTAGGTAATACCTTCTTTAATAACCCCACGTTCGGTAGCTAGTTCAAACCACACAAATGAAAAGGGAAAAAACAGTACAAAACACTTAATAATAATTAAAATTGATACATAAGTCGAAAGTCCTGAATCCGTCCCTCCCTCTCTCACTCTATGAAAAACTCATCCCCGTATCTTCTGACTCCATGTACGGTACAGTACATTCTTAAAATTCAGCAGGTTGTAGGAATACTATAAGAAAATGTTTTGTGAAATGTAGTCCCCAAGGGAGTTAAATGGGTGCTGTAACATTATAATCGTCAAAAACAAACGGATAGATGAACTGCAAAGCTGAAATTTGGCTTTAAGTTTGTGTAACCAGAAAACTCTAAAAATGCAATATTTCAAAGTTAGTCTCCGAGAAATGAGGGGTGGGGGCTATTATTAAAAAACTCTTTATAGATTAGGTAGAAAATTAAAATTTGGCAGACAGGTAGAAAGACAAATTTTGGTGATCAATTAAATTTGAAATATGAAATTTCTAAGGGCTGGTTGAAAACTGGGGGTAGTAGGTGTCAAAATTTAGAACATTAACATTAACATAAGTGTGGAGGAAAATTTAAATTCAACAGTAAATTAAAAGCACCACTTCAAATATTAATAAAAGTCTGAACATTTATAATTTTTAAATGGGTTTGATAAATATGGGACAGGGATTATAAATAGAAAAACACTTTTAGGCGTGGTAGAAAATTTTAACCTCGCAGGCATGTAAATAATCAAGTATAGCTTAAAATTTGAAATTTCTGAGAGTAAGTTGTAAATGGAAGGTAAGGCAAAGGGGTTTAATATTTTCCAAAGTAATAGAAACAACTAGAGAACTGTCAGGGTGGTAGAAATCTAGAATTCAGAAGGAAGGTAAATAGCCCAGTCGACACATTCATTGTTAGCGGGCATAATTTCAGACAAGCTGGAATAAATTTTTATCTGTTTTATTGGGTGTGAGAAAACACATGCTAATTTTGCACCCACTGACAGACCCGGATTTGGCCAACATCTTGAAAAAGGTCAAGAATATTAATTTTTTTAATAAAGCTGTAAATATCTTGGTTAGTATCAACTTTAGAGAAAAATATATAATTATCAAAGTTAAAGAGGAGTAAATTTTCTACAAAAACGATTTTGTACATTTTTGTCGTGCTATTGCTTGTTTCTGAGTAATAGGCGGTCAAAATATTGAACTTTTTGGCGTTGATATTTTTTTTTATTCTAGGCAGTTTGTTGCTACACAATTTGTTAATTTGAGTGCTATATACGATTTTTATCAATTCCTGTAAATAAAACATTAATGGTTTACTATGTACTCATTTCCACACCACCTATAGGTCAGCGCGTTTTTTATGTGTTGTCCCCAAGAGGCTTGATCTACAATGCTAACCTTACATTTCTTTAAAAGTTAGAGGTTCATTAATTTTCTTATTTTTACTTTCTCACTATCTTACAGGTAGAGAAAGTATTGTGATCATCAAAAAAATTGAACTCGAGATTTTTATGAATTTTTTACGTTTCATGACCACCCGAATCCAAAAAGGTGGTTTTTGAATTTCCGTCTGTCCGTCTGTACTTCGGACTAGAGCCTAAACTATTTTACCGATTGTGCTAAAACTTGGTATTTAGGGTTTTTATATGGTTGCCTCAAGGGTTTTTAGAATTGTATATCTAAACCAAAAATTAAGGGTAATTTACTGAATGTCAAAAAGAGAAAGAGAAGATTTTCTCAAAATCGGCTCTAACGATTTTGATTAAAATTGTTGATTAAGATTATAAATAAAATTGATATTTTCACTTTCCTATGAAAATGATTTTTAGGAGATTTCAATATCTCCGCAATTATTTGAGATACAAAATAACTTATCATTGCATAATTGTAGTACTATTAAAATAAAAAGAACTTTAATTTGAAATATATTTTTATAAACCAATAGTTTCGAAGATATTTGCAACTATATTAACAAGATTTTGTGAGCTTTATTTGTGCAGATACACTACCTATGTTTTAACGCAATAATTATCTAATTCCATAGAGTAAGTAGATAAGTAGGTCTCTCAAAATGTGTTATTTTTTCTTAAACCTCTTAGAAGAAATATTTGTACATCAATGATCTATCTTTATCATTTTAGACTCAATAATCCATATTTACCTTTTTTATCGGTCTAAATTTAAAAATGAGAAATTTAGTAAAAATGCGAGAACAATAAGATGTACAACACCTATTGAAATGTTTAAATTTTAACCAAAAGTCAAAATTTGAATACGAAGTGTTGACCCTTGTGGACCCGATATCGATCTTTCTTATCGGTTCAAGCATACAAATGAGGACATTAGTTCTTTACAAAATAAAGTTATAAATCTTAAAACCAAGACTCAACATTTTCTATGTAAGTATAGTGCAATTTATGCTTGGGTTTTCTGGTGTATATTATTTCGTTTCACATATATTACGAGTTTTGAAAAAATATCTCCATTTTTAAACAATAGAGCGTGAAAGTTCGTGTGGAGTCCCGCACCCTATATTTTTCTTTTGATGTCGATGGTTGATCATTATATGCCTGGATATAATCTTGACCCCTATAAAACATATGTCTCATCGTTCGTATCCAAAGGATGGACGTTGGAATATTCTAAGTTGTTTTCTATTTCAATATATATTTCCTCGTCCTAGTCTAATTCATCCACGTCCACAAAATTCGAACAAGGTTTGCCCTTGCATTAACCACACATTACATAGTAACAAACCAGCTTTGTAACAGCTGCAAATTTATAAGAAATGAGATTGAGTTATTCCTGAGGAGATAGTTCTTATCGAGGGGGATTGGTATCAACCCATTCTTTGGATTTTTCATTTCCATACCACTTCTGAATTTGGTTATAGGTATGGAACGAGTGCAAGAGAGATGCATCTCTAGTCGGTGGTAGTGGTACCAGGTTTGGTAGATATTTGTTAATAGATTGTAAGAAGCACTAGTATCTATATTTATTTAATGATTAACTTTTTTTTTTCTCCATACAGAATAAGCAGAACTTGTTCACCTTCTTTTTCTATTGCTTCTGAAGATTCATTTGGGTCTTTAAAAATATGAACAGCTCTTTGTAAGTGTTTCTCCTTCTTTAGAAAGTTAACACACTTCATTTATCCCTGCCTGCATAATGCACAATTTGTATCACAGCCTCTAAATGAGTGTGTCCCTAAATGACACATCCAAATCAGTACCGTGGATTGCATTCAGCCTGCTCTGAGACTTTCCTTAGCTTGGTTATGTTAGAGCTAGATTCACAAAGGGCAGTAAGTGTGACCATTTAATCACCTAAGTGTAATGATTTTATGCCTCAATTTCCAGAGTGGCTATTAATGTATCAGCATCTTCAACAGCTTGCCTGACTGTGAAGTCTTTAGTTGTTAATCGTGCACACAGTATTGAAACCATTCTACTTTTATTCATCTCGTTAGACAACACTTCCCGTGGAGTGACTGAATGTTTCAAAACAGTGGATTGACACCTTAACCCCAACCCCCGGCATTCATTGATACATAGGTTTTTGGGAGATGGGAGAATTTAGCCATTGTTTGTTCATCTCCCTCAAACAGCTGGTCACCAAGCATCACGTCATGTCTGACAGGGGACAGCACAATTTATATTCTGATTCTGGTTATGAGGCCTACCGTTTCACCAATAACCTAATCGACCAAAGAGAACAGTGGAAAAACCGTCACACATATAAATCCAAAACAATTCTAGACCGGTTTCTGTTAGCTTAAATGACGCCGTCAGACCTTTCTTCTGTTTACCTGACAAAGAAATTATATTGACACTCTATAAAAGCATTTGTGTTGTTGTAGAATGCTTAGAATAAAAAAAATAAGTCAGACGCCCAAAAGTTCAATATTTTGAACACCTATTACTAATTACTAATGTAAGTAACTGTTTTTGTAGAGGATTTACCCATCTTTAACTTTTATGATCACACATTTTACTCTAAAGTTGGTATTAATCGAGATATTTATTAATATTAAAAAACATGAATCTTTTTTTACCCCTTTTTCAAGATGGTGGTCAAATCCGGGCCTGTCAAGGGGTGCAAAATTAGTATGTGTTTACTGATACCCAATCAAAGAGATTATAATTAATTTCAGCTTGCCCGGAATTATTCCCACCAATATCCAATTTAAACGACCTGTCGACTGGCCTAAAAGGGATATCTTTAAATAAATATAAGAGTTTGAAAGTTTGAAATATAAAAAAGGTACCAGTAGAAAAACAGGAAGAGGCGTGTGTTTAAAGAGAAAACCCTTTTAAATGTGGTAGGAATTTAAATTTTGGCAAGGAGAAGGACACCTCTAAATAATAAAACCATTCTTCAAGTTGAAGAGCAGGTGGAGAGGTTGAGATGAGGGGCTCAAATGTCCAAAACTAATGTAAAAAACTACTTTTCTGTTTGGTGGAGAACTGAAATTTGGCAATCAGGTATAGGGATCACTCAAAATAAACATAAAACGTTCGAACATTTTAAATTTTAAAATGGAAATCCTGAATATATGGCGAGGGGTGGCATTTAAGTAGAACAATAAATATCAATAATATAAAAGATAATATAAAAATATAGAATTTGCCAGGAATTCAGAGGAATCACTCCAAAAAACAAAATGGGTGTTACATATTTTATCTTCCTAAGTGGGGGTTGGTGAAACTGGGTGTTTCAATATTTCCAAAACTAATGGGGAAAAAAACACTCTTAGGTAGACTAGAAAAGTGAAATATTTTAATAAGTAAAAAGTGATAGCCAGACGAATCTGACCATACTCAATTTTAAATAGAAGTCTGGTAAAAGGTCAGGGCTGGACATCTACAAAAATATATTATTATCATCAAATTAACTGTGTGATAAAAATGGGAATCCCAGAAATATTTACACTAAGATAAGATCTTATTTAAAACACGTAATTCAGTGATACCAAATAGTGTAGTAATTTTACTATTCAGAAATACTATTCATACATCACTGTAGTGGAACGTTTTATTCAATCCAATTTGTATATCAAGGGTCTTCCAACAGCTAGAAATGTTACTAAATCTACATTCACGTATTCATACGTCAGGTAAAATGAAGCTGTCACATTTAATAGATAGGCCTACTATACATACCTATAAAATAACAATATTAAGGCCCTTGGCCCTATCAAGTGCAAGTTTAAAACCTATTTTGTGGGAAGGTGAGCAGCAGGGTGAAATATTTGGCGTTGATTCACAACCGACCAAAGTATCCTTCCACGCCAACAAGAACAGATAAATCACGGAAAGCGTAGATGGCGCTAGCTACCGGACTGGTCTAGTGGAAAAATCATACATTTGGAAACATCAGTTTTCTCGAGAACTAATGAAAATTGCAATAGTAATATTTTCGAAACCTCTTCTAAGATAATGTATCAATGTTTATTAGGTGTTACATTTTCTTATTTTTTGTGACGTAGCAGGCAGTTTTCTACTGAAAAATGTCCAAATTGTTGATATATTGTTCCCTGTTAAAATTACATAGGAGGTGTGTATATAAAAAGTATAACCTAACCAACATGCTTCTATTCTTCACCAAACCGTTTACAAAAAGAAAGTTGCAAAACGATAAAAATTCTTGAAGATAACCGTTTGTTCCCATGGCTGCATTTCCACGCCAAATGAAACGGGCCAATCACCTTAGTGTAGTAAAATGCAATGCTATATGTATCTTTTTTTTAAGGCATTCCATAATAAAAATGCAATGTTGGCCTCTTATTATGAGGAAACAAATTGTGGGCTAGTTTTGTTCAATTCAATTGACTGTCAATAATCTAGTATTATGTTTTTATACTCCCTGTACACACGCCTGAACTTGTTCGAACTCATCTACACCTATATTCTGAGTGGGAACACTACAACAGGAACATAACACTTCATTTGTTCCCTTCCCTTCATCTCTTATAATTGATTGTGAAGTGTACTTGGACAACAAGCGAGCCTTGCTGACGGAAGTCACGCGACAATCC
Organism: Timema shepardi; assembly: GCA_902151425.1. Classification (NCBI taxonomy): domain Eukaryota; kingdom Metazoa; phylum Arthropoda; class Insecta; order Phasmatodea; family Timematidae; genus Timema; species Timema shepardi. The sequence goes on from CABFVX010006623.1 coordinate 33,652, forward strand.
ACACACAATACGGTCGAAATTAACAAAATGCGGCAGAAATGGCCCCATGTATATGGTGTAACGTGCTTTTGATCTGTAGGACCAAGGTTCAACCCTTACGCGATACAACATAAGTGGGACACGATTGGAAAGTTATTCATATTTTCCGTTATATAGTTGCCTTTACTTTCTTCAAATAATATTGGTGTGTTTCTTTAAAATCTATCTTCTGTACTCAGCTCCAATACAGACATATGTAACTTACTGTATAACTTTAGACAAGTATTTTAAATTTCAACAAAACTAAATAAAAATAGATGGAGGGAAAAAATGGGTTAGCAACAGTAACACTCACATCGGTGTGTTCTAGGACTAAGGTGTCGGACTCACATGGTCAGGTTTGATAGTGATATGGATTTTGAGGTTAAAATCGTAGATGAGTGCACTTAAGGGTAAATTTTTTTATCCTAAACGTTTCTCCCCTCACAAAAATTTTGGTAGGCCTAGATTTACTCTCAATTATTCTTCTCTCCTCGTCCATACTACAGTAGTGTAGTCGACTGTGAATAGTACAAACAGTTAATAAGAAGCGGTGCCAAAACAGCTACAAATAATCAACATCGATAGCATCCTACCACATCATTAAGAATATTGTGTGTGTATGGATACTCTCTTTAAAAGCGATGGCTCCACATCACGTGACATAACGTAGTAAAATAGTTTTATTCTCTTTTAACCAAATATAATCTCCTTATTACTACGAAGTTCCTCTATTGAAGAGGAAAGTAATACATTCTAGCAGAGAAATACTTTCATAATAACACATTTTCCCTCTTAAAACGCTTATGAAAATAAACAATATTGATACTAAAACATAAGACATTAAAAAAAATTGACGTTCGAGCACTTTGGACCTCCTGATGGGTCCACAGTCACTTATATCTTTCCTGAGAAGTTCATTCGTAGCAAACTAAGTTTTATAAACAGCATTAAGCATATGGACATACTAAAGATCTAAGTCTACTTTAATTTTTAATTCCAAGGTGCTGTAAATTGAAGTTTTTGACGAAACCAAAAATTCTTAATCCCTGTTTATTAATTACTATTTCATTTTAATAACCTCATTCTAGTACCCCATTGGACTTAACGCATACACTAATTATGATAAGAGAATATGAATACAGAAGTTAGAGTTTAAGTGAAAATAAACCCATATTGATGTGCAGTGAGATTGTGGAGCTATTTAGAAGAGCCCCCCCCCCTCTCCCCCTGTAAACTCTACCGGGATTCGAATCTCAAGCTNCCCCCTGTAAACTCTACCGGGATTCGAATCTCAAGCTCCCTGTCACTGGTAATCTCATCCAACACTATGGTGACGTGATTAACCATTATCAGTGATGTGGGTGTATTATTATATGATTCTAAACACTTACTGCAAGATAATTAAAATACAAAATGTATAATTATGGAACATAAATAAGAGAGCGAATTTAAAATAGTTTCACATGAGTTCGCATGTATAAGATGGGAAAACATAATGGCAAGGACATATCCATATCACTCATTCAATTCTCATCAAGATAATGAAAATAGTTTTAAACAACACTTCTCACAGCATTAAGTATTATTGTGAACGCACTTTAGTGAGCCTACCTAGGCCGGAGAAGAAAATAAGTGGAAATTCATAATAAATTGACTAGCAAGACAAATAACTGAGTAGGAAATTGTCGACAATCTCGCTTCAAACCCACCAAATTGAAAGATGATTTGTGTAAAGAAGAAAGTGAGACAATTTGGTTAGCAATGCCGCGCAACCTGTCATATTTCTCACATATGCTACATCGAGAAATTTGTTTTGGAAAAAGACTGCAGGGCGATACCAATTTGTTGGATTCGCCTTGAACATAGGCAACTTATCATGCACTAGAATCACGCACGTACACCTTGCAGGGTAAGTACAGCTTAACCGACATTACCATTCACTGTTTAGTAACAAATTATTGAAACTGACACGTTCGCGATAGAATGGGTAGTTAAATTAATGCTATAACTCAACCAATAGCTACTATTAGGGAAATGAGTTATTAATTTAGGTATAGATAGAGTATTGTAAGAGTAAAAATAGTTGACTTTGAGATCACGATAGATATTTACATTTTGTGTATCCCCGAAGAGCAAATAGTTGGGTTTTACTATTCTGTATGCCCCAATGTCTGTCTGTACTTCTGTATATCTGTATGAACACTCCGCTTACCCTGTAAGTCAACAGTCTTACCTTGACATCTTCAACTATGACTCTATCTTATAAGCTGTACCCAAGGTAAGCTTGCAACCTTACTGGGCAGATGAAATATACCTGGGTTGCAGCCTAAACAGTTCGATGGATTTTACAAACATGAGCTTTATGTTACATGGTTATACCTGGAATTTTACGCAAAATGGCTAAACCGATTTTGTTTAAATTTGGTGTATGGGCATTGTTTTACATAATAAATGAAGATGTGTGTTTACTTTCCTTATAATTAACTTATAAGGGTAGTTTACGAATGAATGATTTTAAAGGATGGAAGATTTTATAAATTGATCTTGACTACTTTTCTCAAAGTGTATAGAAAAATCTTGGGAGTGTTTAACATTTTATTAATATTGGATGCATACAATTTATTTCCATCCAACCCAAGCTATAACAGATTAAATATAATGTCAGAGAGATTCTACAATTACGTCGTACCATATTTTTTAAAAATAAGATATCAAACCTAAAGCTCTATCAGATGTATTCTACTCTAACTGAAAACCAACTGAAAACTCACAATTCAGAACTTGAGAAATATCTCCCCAATTGAACTATAATTTGAAGTGGATTTACCTTTCTTCGAGTACTATCTATCACTCGTTCAAGAAACCTGTATATTCACACAAATGTGGGAGACAGAATTTTGAGGATATATACACTTATTTATGTGCAAGAATACTAGTAAAACATTTTGAAAAAATACCTCAGTACAACCATCCGAACTCTTAGCCCTAACCTCACCGTCACAAAAAATAAATAAATAAGAAAGTTATAACATTAGAACAAAAACTTATTTTTATAAGTAGCTTTAAACTTTACATAGTTACAGTAACACACAACTTTAAAAAAAGCATTTATATTTTCTTATCTAAAAAACAAACTAATTACGCAGTTTTTAAATTCATTATTTAACTCCTCTTAAAGTCTCCGGTGGTAACAAATGTGCCATCAGGGTATCAGTATGATCTCGAACACAAATATCTAGTCACTACCAAGGGGTGACCTTGGTTCGAATCTAGGGGAAATGTAAAAACACGTATCGGTAAATCAGTCATTGAAGGAACCAATAAGATAGAACTAAGTGCGATCATAGTCAGTAATAGTCTAGATACTGTTAAGTACCTGACAGAATATTACATTCGGATCAAGGTACTGCTGGCAATATGCCTCTTCGGTCGCCCCCTCAAGAGACACGTGCCTAGAATTCAACCACGCCACCAGGAAAAGATAATTAATGGCATGCATTAATAAACGCGCAATAAATATAAAAGATGATTCAACAAAATATCTAAAGGGCACAAAAAAACATAAATTGATTGCCGTAATCAATTAACGGATCTAGCTATCAGTGACTTAAGTGAACTGTGAAGTTAGGACTTGAAAAATAATGGGAGGGATCGAAAGATATCCTCGGTGACCCAGAAGGCCATGTGTTGAAGGATTTGTTTACATTGCAGTCGTAACGCTGGGTGCGTCTTGGAGAACTTAGGAGCCAGAGTATAGAGACTGTATCAGCATCAAGGTCGCTGTAGTGGACAAAAGGGACTCGTTTGGCTGTCCGATGATTGGGAGATTGAGAAGCCCCAGTTGGGCGTACTGAGATTTCAGCAATCCCTTTTATATTCCGAGCTTGGTGCTTTAACGTAACCACCAGTGGAGATGTAAGTTAAAAGCGTCACAGTTTTGGAACGGCAAAATCTCTCGTAGGAAGAAATTAGCATATTTCAGTAATCTGTTTAGATCCTTGAATCACAGGGGAAAGGGATACATCTGTTATTGCAGGAACTGCACCATTGTAACATATATGGTCTTCATAAAATCGAGTTATTCAGTGATTCCCCCCTCCCCCTTTTGTAGGATTTGAGCTCAATTTTTGTCTTTGCGACCAAGGTAGTCTACTCATCAATAATATTAGTTTATAAATTATTATTTTCACTGTGTAGCGTGTCAATCAGGTTGATTGATCACCTACAACGGAAAAATCTAACTATTTATCAATATTCGTGTAATTGGGTGCCAC